>CM039126.1:45847090-46078173 GCA_022036555.1 Microstegium vimineum
AAAAAAGTTAAAACGACGCTCCTGTAGGTACATCAGTACTAGTAGTAGAATAGTAATCGCCAACCGCTGTCTGGTATGGTCTAAATTTTTACAATCTAGCCCTTTTTTTGAATTTTTTTACGTTTGGACCTCTGGAGGAACTAATTGCAGAAATAGACCCAGGGGCTCGGCGCCGTGGAGGTGTGTTACCTCGGCGCCGCGCCCCACGGCGCCGAGCTGTATTCCTTATATTCCAGCCAGCTTTCCCACCCACCCGAGGTTTCATCCATTTGTTCTTCCTTGCTCTCGGGTTTTTCCTCTCCTCCACCCACCTAACCTCTTTGAATCGACATTTTGGACCTAGGAAACTTGGATTTGATCCACCGATCTTCGAGACCAAGGTATCCTTCTTCCCCTTCTCATTTTTTACGCATCGATTCGCTCTATATGTGTATTTTGAAACCTTAGTTAGATTTTGACTTAGGGTTTGGGACGATTATTGATTTGTTATTTGCAGTTTGCGACCATAAGATGCCAAGACGTAGGAAAACTACTAAAGCAAAGTATTTTCTGCTAGGTTTATTTTTTGTTCTATTTGTTTCGGTTACTAGAACGATTTTTTTTCATTTGTAGGAAGGGCCCGTTGACCGGCATCGCATTCGATCCAAAGCCTCTGCCCAGCGGTGTTCCGGTTCCAATGTGCGTTTGCGGTGATCCTTGCAAGGTAGAGATTTCTGAGGATCATGAAACCTATAGGCAGAGGTATTAGATGTGTTCAAATTATGCTTTTCAGCCTACACTTGCTTAGCGTCGTACTAACTTAATGGTGAGAATCTACTCTTATACGGAAATCGATTTATATCATATTAAATAATAATTTTGTTTTGTGTGCCTAACTTCTGCATGATTTACAGACTCCTCCACCGCTCTGTGACTTTGAGCAGTGGATCGACACTGAGATCAAGGAGTCCGACAAACGTCTTCTGCAAGGTATGAAGGACTGGGACGCGGAGCGTCGAGTGGCCTATGAGAAGATACTGAAAGAGGCAGCTGAGAAGGAGTACAAGAAAGAGGAGGAAGAGAGAAGAGGTGCAGCCTACAGGGAGGAGAGGGACAAGAAGGTTGAGCGCGCCCGCCGTGCGAAGGCAGCGATGGAGGAGAATCCCGATGCGATGAGGAAGGGAAAGTGGCCTCGTTGTACTCAGTAGTTTTTTGTTTTATCCATGAATAACGGCATGTATTGTTGAACTTTTAGTTGTGTTATCATGTATCGCACTTTGAGTTTAGACAGACTTAGGTTATGAACTTTAATTGTGGCTTTCTTGTTGTTTCATTTCTTTTGGTAATAATTTTCATTTTAACTTTGCTATGGTAGTTATCAACGTATATAAATGTAAATAAATAATTCATGAAATAAATTCACCAGAGTTTCTCTTGTATGTGGAGCATCAACAATGACAAATAGAGACAACATAATATGATCCAACATATATTCATCCAAATAGCACAAGACAACCACATAGTTCACCATCATCACACAATACGAATAATCCATAATGTCCATACAATCCAAATGGTCCGTAAAGTCCATACAATTCAAATAGTGAACCAAAATAGACAACCACTAGCTCAACTCCACATTGTCACTGTCTCCTAGCCCTACCCTTACCCTTACCAAAAGGGTCGGTGCCTGGAGTGTAGTGAACTGGCGGACGTCGTCTCCTAGTTCCTAAAGGCTGCGAAGGCTGAGTCAGAGGAGCATCATCTAGCTGGGACGGTCCAAGTTCCTGATATCCGCCGTGGTCCTCTTCTTCCTCTGTGACGTCACCTTGGAAAGTATCTTGAGTACCACGAGAGGAGCTCTGTCCGCCGTAACCTACAATGTCACGTATCAATTAAATGTGCATATAAGTACATTTACGTGTATTAAAGAAAGACACTTAACTAGACGACATGTAATGAAAGTTTACCTCCGCGAGAAGAAGTTCTCTCCCTCTGTGTTCTCTGTGGACTCGCTACATACTCCATCGCCGCGCTAGTCCCACAACCACAACGAGCCGCAGCTCGACGCAATCTACGTGCTAGCCTCTGTGATAACAATATGAGCATATTAAGTGTTGTGATATATGCATTGTCGAGATAGTCGTTGTGTCGATGAGTACTTACTCCTAGAAAGTTGTTGAGCGTAGCCTCGTCCACGTTTGTCCTTGAAAACCGTTCAATTTCCACTACAGACTGTTTTAGCGCATTGCCGTGCAAAAAGAGACAAATTATAGTCATAATGGTAGTCATATACAACGCATTGCCATGAAAAAATTACATAACTTTTTTAAGATCACTTACCACTCGGTCCAAGACAAGTGCAGCCTCGACAATCGTCCCTTGTCTTGCTTCAAGATCATAGGACGTGTCTTCGTCATCTGAAGAATCAATGTCTGCGTAGTCCGTATTTGTCCATTGAGTCTTCAACTTTGTCCGTGTCACTGTCCGGTACCAAGTTAGGTATTAGCGAAAGTTGTAGTCGTTGTGTGGCGTCTGGTTTTGATACACATTGTCATATTGATCGTCCCAAGCATCCACGTGCACTCGGTGTAGCGTCTCAAACTCCACCGTCTTTTTTTGTTTTTGACGATCAATCCTAAAACACATGTGCACTATGTCAACTACATCAACTACATCAACTAAATCAACTATGTGACCTAGAATAACTATGTCAACTATGTCAACTAGAACAACCACATGGACTATGTCAACTAAATCAACTACATCAACTAAATCAACTAAATGGACTAGAATAACTATGTCAACTATGTCAACTAGAACAACTACATGGACTATGTCAACTAAATGATCAACTATGTGACTCTCTGAGGAAGGTGGTACTTACTTGTGCAGCTCTACGAAAGTCGAATACGGCGGGACTGGCCACTCCTGAGCCAGGCCAAACTGTCGTGCCACTCTCTGAGGAAGGTGATATTCAACAGCATAGAAGCATATGAGCGGACATATCATCATGTACAGGTCCTCGTCCGCGCCACACATGTTGCTCAAGCCAAACTGTTGCATACTTAGTTCCTTGTACGGCTCCCAAGTGACCTAACAAAAGAGCAATTGAAGGGCGTAAGTTGCAACAATCATAAGGTATAAGAATGAATGAATAACAATATGCAATGAACTCACCATCGAAGCTATAAGACCATCCAACTCGTTGGTGTACTGAAGGTACGCACGTTCTGTCCTCGAGTAGGGGGCCATCACCTGGTCGTACAGATGTGCATATGTAGGAAGATGGCGAGGGTTGTGTACCGCGAACCAAGGCCGAGGTGTCTGGAGTGTAGGCCGTCCAACCGGTATACGAGACCACATCCACAGCTGAAGAAGGTACACACAACCCCCAATTGAAGAGTTCCTCGCACCTCGTCGACAAGCCTTGCAAAGGTGGCGATATAGGAACGCCAATACTGCAGAACCCCAGCTGTATGTGCCTGCAGTGTCCCAATTACCCAAGCAAGGGAGGTACATCCATGACGCTGTGTCTCCTGTCGCGTCAGGGAAGAGAACACACCCGAACAAGTGCAACACCCAAGCTCTGCAGTAGGACCCAACTGTGGCATCGTCTGCGTCATTCGGACACGCACCAAAGGCAACCCTGAGCCAAGGAATGGACACACCTGTGCCGCGAGAATGCGTCGCCTCTGGAGGTAGTGGTCTCCCAAGGAAGGCCTCCATTCTGTCCCTCCAACCTTCAGACCGGCAGTGCCCGATGACAGGAATACGTTGCTGTCCTCAAGCCACTTCTGCAGTGCCCCATTCTAATGGAGAGACCAAGCCACTTCTGCATGTCCTCAAGACTGATAGTCATCTCTCCACAAGGTACGTTGCTTTGCCCTCCATGCTTTGCCATAGCTCACCTCATAATGAAAATGCTTCTCAGCTAGGTCCATGAGCGCCTTCACTCTCAAATTAGGCTGTTTCTGCAATGTTGTGTAAAATTTTCTAGCAATAAGGGTAGAGGTCAACTGTTGATGCTTCTCTTTTAGATCCGTCGTTGCACAAGTATGTGGACCTACAATTTTGGTGATCTTAAACTTCTCACTGTCCTTCTGTTTCCTCGCTAATACCCTCCAATTGCAATCATTTTTCTGACATACCACTGTGTAACGGCGCTCCACATAAGAATGCTCCACCTTGAACGACCTTTTACGTTTCACAGAATACTCCTGTAACCACCTTCTCAATGTTGGCAAGTCCTTGAAAATCATGCCCTTGAAAATTTCTATGCTTTCCCCATCATCAGGGGCCTCTAGCAACTCTTCTTCTCTTGCAACTACATAAGCACCATGAGAGTGTCTGAGATCGCTAAATTCATGCACTAGTGGATCAACATCGGGACAACACTGCCTCATGAGCTCAATCTCTTGTTCACTCAATGCAGCCACAGGACGTTCATCATCGGAACGAACAGCTCTTGCGGTCCCATAAGGCTCCTCTCCATCATCAATCTGAACATCAACACTATTAGATGCGAAGCCTGTATGCATCTCAGTGGATGATGAAGGCACACGACGACATCCAACATTATCAGGAATGTCTCCTACTTTAAATGAGGATGTCATCATTGGAATAACATATTACAAGGGTGGATAAGAAAAGGTAAAGTGTTACTACAACACTTACTTGAATGATTTTGGGTCAAAGGGATCTCCTGAGGGACCGTAGCAACATGAGGTGCAACAACAATAGGGCAGATTCCAGCCTCATTTGGAGCGGATTGCGCATCGGGCACCACAACCACATCTTCCACATGCACCTCTGGATTGTGTAACGGAGGATCACATGGTAACGGATCGTATTGTGGTGGTGATAAGTCATGAGGGGATGAATGCCCAATAGAGGATGAATGGCCAAGAGGAGTTGGCTCATTGGAGAGCTTCCGCACAATCAAATCCAAACATTGAAATTCACTCTTCATCACAGTATTGACATATGTCTCCCATTGAGCCCCTGATAAGATTGGGACCAGCCGCCTAAATATTTGGCCTGATTTACCATGGTGAACTACTCCCTCAACTGATATGACATTTTCAATAGAATTGCAATGAAGCTCATCACGAGCCCTAGCAAACAACTCCAAAAAAAGCGGCCGCTCATCGAACATCAAAGGCACCCTTTGCATTCCAACTAAGGTGATATTACCGAAACCATCTTCCGCTTCCTCCACTCTTCCTCCATGATACAGGGTCACTAGGTTATCCATCTAGTTGATATACACAACACGAAAGTTCTTATTATGGGTAAACTAAATTATCAATGACCTAACTATACATACATATATATATATATATATATATATATATTTAGTTACAAATTTAACAAACTAACTATCTATCTATGAACTTATCAATCTATCTATGTAGGAAAATAACTATATATCTATTTATCTATCTATCTATTTGTCTATCCATCTATTTAGCATACTATATATATATATATATATATATATATATATATATATATATATATAAAATATATATATATATTTGTCTATCTATTTAGTTACAAACCTAACTATACATATTTATATATATATATATATATATATATATATATATATATATAGTTACAAATTTAACAAACTATCTATCTATCTATGATAAGTTAACTACCTATTTATCTATCTATCATCTAAATTTGTAACTAAAATTTCGAAATACAATTGCTAACTAAAAACCCTAAACTAAACTTGACAATAAAACAAATTTACCTAATGAGGGCGGGCCCGACGGAGGCCGCGGCTGGCTCGACGGCGGACGGCGGCCGGACGGGCTCCCCTCGGCGCCGAGACAGACAGAGAGCGAGAGACTGAGCGCCGAGCTCGGTGCCGCAGGACTATAACACAGCTCGGCGCCGTGATCCGTGGCGCCGAGCCCCCAGCCACGTCGGATCCACGCTGGCTGCGGGCTCAAAACTCGGCGCCGTGGGGCACGGCGCCGAGCTGTGTTACCTCGGCGCCGTGCCCCACGGCGCCGATCCCCTGGGTCCATTTCTGCAATTAGTTTCTCCAGGGGTCTAAACGTGAAAAAAATTAAAAAAAGGGCTAGATTGTAAAAATTTAGGCTGGTATGGCTGATCTAAGATCTTCAAGAGCATTTCTAAAATGTAGTACTATCTTAAATCATCAAATCATTTAATTAAAAATTGTTTTCTATATTTTTATTTTTAATAACTTTTCTAGTTTAGAATTAAGTTATTCTCGCTCTCTATTTTTGTCCAACGAAAGATTTAGAATAAAAGATATCTATATTTAGATATTTAAATGAAGAGTCTTTCAAAGAGTAAATTTTTTATCCAAACCTTTATTCATGTAAATTATGAGAGATATAAAGAGTAGATGATCGAACTGTGAGTTTTGTTCTACTTCTACCGATGCTAGTTGTCACTAAGGACACCCGCAATAGTATAAACTAACCATCAACTCTAAGTCAATCTCTTTAAAGTATTAACTCATAGTATGATTAGGTCAATATATGACATTCTCACATAACCTTGAAACATGTGCATGAGCTAGATCTTAATCAAGAGTCATCTTTTATTTCTCTTCTATTAAAATGTATAAAAAGTGTTTAGGACCATCAGCTCGATCTTGCCTTCAGCGCCAAGGCTGGATTGTTATAAGGATTGACCAATTCGCTGCTCCCTTGCCGCCGATCAAGGGTCCACACAGCTCAAAACTCGGTCCCCCCCCCCCGTCCACGTCATGTTGAAGATGCATGTTCCATTCAACTGCGAGCTTTACTTTGTCAAAAAAAAAAACTGCGAGCTTTATCCTTAGCTAGCTACTTCCTTCGTGGCTTCGTTTTACCATTAGCCATGTGTGGTAATTGGAGTGAAGTATACTTTAGTTTATGCCTTTCTGGTAAATTATGCCCTACTACACTAATCGCAAGTGCAAACAGTACTAGACACCAAACCGTATGGGTCGTTTTCAGATAGAGACGCCGTTTTAATTTGTCAGTAGTGTATATAATCCGTGTCAGTCAAAAAAGAAATCAACTTGCTTCGGAGCCAATAAGCAGCAGTTGGAAATCGATAGCAAAACTATGCACGTGCGCTTGTAGGAGTCTAGGAGAAACATATGTCATCCCGCGAGCTTCTTTAGATGAGCACTGACAATGGCTCCGAACTTATCAGTTCGAGGAAAAACTTTGTGACTCTTTGGTGTAGCTTGGGTCGTGCCCCTCTCTTGACACTAGCAGATGGCCGCGCCCGCTTGGCGCCGGTGAACAGGGGCGGATCTAGGGGTTCTAGGACTAGTGGGCCTTTTTTTTTTGATAATACGTATCTGCATTTCTAGGTAAGGAAAGCATACATGGACGGGTATAAATACAGGTACGTACGAACAGGACACAGGAACAGCTGTCCCGACCAACTTGCACAAAGACCCCTAAAGAAAACAGAAATTACATTAAGGTTCCTGTACCCTGTGTTTCCCAAAGATTCCAGAGGTCTCCGTCGCCGACTGCCGTCGCCGACGAAGCTGCCATGGCCCTGGATCAAGAGAAGCTCCTTCGCACAAAGGCTTTGACATGAGCCGCAGTAGATGAAGCCGTCGCTGCAAATCCATCGGCTGGGGACGCACCCCAAGCAACTCTGACCCTGGAACGAAGTTCGCCATCGACCATCGTGCGACGCCGAGGGGACCTTGCACTCGATCCACTCACCTTCCAACCGCAGTACCCACAGCCTCCACTGGATCCATGAAGAAAAGAGCCACCGGAACAGCGCCGGCAAGCTCAGACTCCTGTACAAGATCCGAACTCGTCGGACCTCACCTCCACGCGCTCGTCGACGGCACCAGAGCGATGCGCCGCCGAGACGGGGAAGAACACAAGAGGACCTTATTCCTTGACGTCACCGCCGCCGCCTCGACGACTTCGCCGAAAACCTAACCCTAGACCTCAGGGGCCTAGACCCTACCCCCTCCGCCAGCAAAGGAAGCTTGGTCCTACGCGACTCGCGGCAGCCCGGAGGCCATCGGAGACGGGTAGGACCAATGCCCCCGCCGGCGGAGGGCACTCCGCTTGAACTCGCCCCTCTGAACTGTAGCGTCGCAACAGTACAATAACTAGAATGAGTAATTGATTGATAATTTGTTTGACGCCGACTAGTGGGTCTTTAGTCTCCCTACAACCGGTGTATCAATGAAAATAGAGAAGTGCTCCAGTACTTTTTTTCTAAATATTGTGCGGATCTCAAGGCAGCTCATCTAATTAATGGTTTAAAAAATCAACTGTATCCCGCATAAACCCGGACCATTCAAGACCATCCCATGCTTAGCCCAAACCCAAGCCGATATCATGTATCAGACCATCACCGAGGAAAGCTCGGGGCGTTACACCAACAAAGGAGCAGACCTCCACGGTCTGTCGGCCTCCATTGGAGGATTCTTTTTACATTACCTCTCTTTTATGTGTGGTACGGCCGTTCCTCACATCTTGTGAGGAAAAGCGCAGACCTCCTCATGCGAAATTTACTTGGCGTCGGCGTACTGCGACGCCGCGACGACGAGCGCATTACTGTGCCTATCAATTCTCAACACAACATGATCCACGGTCTCCGTCCAAATTGTCAAACCTCATGAAAACAAAATGAATCGACATCGAATGATTAGCTACAAGCAATCCTACGCAGATACGAGAAGGCCGGAGGCAGTGGCGTGCCCCGTTTGACTGATCTGCTCCTTGCTTGTACCTCGGCTCATAGAAACAAAACGCATAGTGAGGGATTTAGAGTTCACCTTGGCTCCGAGATAGGCATGGGCTGGGCTTGAATGGGCAGGGCCTATATGCGGGACGTAGTGAAAATAGTTAGAATCTTTTTTAATTAATTACGTAGAGATGCTTTGAGATCCGTATAATTTTCAAGGAAATGAGTACCAAAGTATTTCTCATGAAAATATACAGAGGTTGAAGGAGAAGGAAATAGGAGAAAAAAGAAAAATGTAGAGATTAGAGGAAGAGGAAGAAAAAAAGATCAATCTCTCTTCAATCCTATTCTGCATCCGTCACTGCCGGTGAATCAAGGACAAACGTTCCCTCTCCCTTCCTTCCTTCCTCCCTTTACCTCCAAGGGTGAGGGCACATTGGCGTTATGATGCACTGGCAAGGGTGTGGCAACAAGCGAAGGTGGGGTAACCTGACCCCCCTGAGAGCCTTGACCCAAATCTGTGCGAGGGGTCGGTGGCCTTGCCCCCATATAGTCTGCCCCACCCCTCCTAGAGACCTTGGTCCAGATTTGCATGAGGGCTGATGGCATGGCGTCAAGTTCAAGTACCATTTTTATTTTTTTTACTTGATTTTCATCTCGGTTTAAAATTGGCAGTGACGAAGTGTGAAACCGTTCCACGAAGATAGATTACGAACCGACACTGATAGAGGTTCAGTTATAGTGAATGTAGAAACTGTTGATCGAGGGCTCTAATTGCAACAACAGATTTGTTTTATAGTAACCGGTAATTGAGGCTGGAGGATTATTGATGTGGTGTTAGGAATTGAGGCAAGCAAAACTAAGTGAGTTATTGTTGAATCCTTGTTGAATCCACATACCTTGCATCGGTACACTACTAGTACTAGCCTACAAACACAGTCTTGCTCGGCATAAAATGTTCGGATGGGCAGCACCATGGTAGTATGGTACGTACCATGCGTGCTAAAGCTGGGGACGGTAGCAACAGAGCAGAGCACGTGAAAGAAGACTAGATGCATGCATGATACGGTCAATTGCTTGGCCAGTTGGCCGACGACGACTCATGGTCTCATGCATGTTTTCTAAGCGTCAGCCCGCACGTCACGGCCGAATCCTTCTGCTTCTAGATGTGGGCCCCGCCCGCTTCCTGGTTGCTGGCTGCTGCCTGCTGGGTCGCTCTGCTTGCTTCCTGATCGAGCAAATCAGTTAAGTCAGACGAAGGAAGCAAAGTGGTTAGCTGAAGCTCCATATCACTGACGACGCTAACATTCTGCATGCTTTCTCCCAGCAGGAAGCACACAACCGACAAAAGCGAGATGAATGTGCTTAGAAATCAGAACCAGGTTCGTAACGTAGATGAATGTAGACATCGTGCCCATTTTTTCAATATCTCATGCATCAATAATCATTGTGATCCAAATTAATGTTTGCATACTGGTTTGGAACGTTGAGTTTTTTTTTTTTTTTGAAGAACGTTGACGAGTTTATTTAGCAGCACACTTCGGGTTGCACTTCGCAAGTCTGGTTTATTTTAGCAGCACACCGTATCGTGCAGGCATATGTCGACACACTTCTGTATGTGTTCGTGGCCGCATGGTCAACAAGATGTGCGTCACTGCGTGCATAACAGTGTCGTTGATTCTGTTATAAGGATCTATTTGATACTAAGAGTTAATTATTAGCTAGCTAACTAAGGGTCTGTTTGATACAACTCAGCTTTACTAGTGAAACTATTTTTTTAGAAAATAGCTTCATGAACAACTCTCTAGGTGAAGCTGAGCTGTTTTGGAAAATATATTTGGCAAAACAGCTTTACTAACAACTTTATGTATGGATATGAGAGAGAAAGAGTAGAGAGGGCTATGATAAGCTACTATTTTCAGTTTCATCCCACTTCATATCTTTGTGAGAGGGGAAGAAAAATAGTTTCATGGGTAAAGCTATTTTGAAAAAAAGGTGTTTGGCAAAAAAATAGCTCACAATAGCTTCATGAAACTATTATAAACTATACCAAACAGCCCTAAAAATTAGTCCAGTCAAAGGCAAAGCTTAGGTTAAACAATAATTTCAGTATTGTTCATGGAAGTTTAGGCATCAATTATATGGACTAGCCCATCCCCCCTTAATTGTTTAGTCTAGCTCTGCCACTGGCCCTAACCCATTTAAATAGAGAGCCAACATGTGAGCTAATTTTTTAGTCACCAAGTCTTTAATTAGTCGTTAGCCAACCATCTAGCTAATCTTAGCTACTTTTTAGTCTAACTACTAGACCTCGCTGATTCAAATTAAACAAGGTCTAAGAAAACTCTAAGGCCTCATTTGAATCTATTGAATTCATTTTAATAATTATAATTAGCCATACAAGGGAGATAATATTGCTAAGCATAGAAAGGAGATAGTTATGGTTGTATAGTAGAAACATTGCATGGTGAGTTATACAATTAATTTCCATCTCTTACCCTATAAATTTTAGACAAACTTATATATGTAAACTTTAGAAAGTGATGAAATATTAAATTCCAAGCTAAATAGCCTAAGCTATTAGTGTAACTGTGTAAGAAAAATCCTCTAAATAAAAGTAAATGAAAGGATCCAACACTAGTACAAAGAACTTAACCGAGGCGGCCAGTTTTCATTTTTGGAGGCGGGCAAACGCAACCGCCTCCAAAAATCAATTAAAAAATAAAAAAAACGCCGCACGATCCAGATCCACGCCGCCGCCGCGGGGGACGGATCTGGATCTGCACCGTCGTAGCCGTGGGGGGAGCTGGAGGGAGCTGGTGGGGCGCCGTCGCTGTGGGGGAGCCACCGCCGGGGGGAGCCGCTGCCGGGGAGCCGGATCTGCACCCCCGCCGCCACCGGGGTCCAGATCCGCAGCCCCCCCCCCCCCCCCCCCGCCGCCGCCGTCGGGGTGGAGCTGAGGGCCGCCGCCGCTGTGGGGAGCCGGATTCGTGCACCCCCGCCACCGCTAGAGGGGGGGAGAGGGGGCGCCGCCCGGGGGCGAGCGTGCAGGGCAGTCGTCGGGAGGGGGGGGAGAGCCGCGCCGGGGGGAGCCAGATCCACACGGGCGCTGCCGTCGTTGGTCCTCCGTCCCGCGCGCGCCGCCGGCAGGTCCTCCTGCACCGTCCGCGCCGCACATCCTCCGTCCCACGCCACCGGTCCGCCCGCGCTTGCTCTGCCGGTGCTGCTAGGGTTGATGGACGGATGGGGAGGGGAGGGGGTGCTGGATGGGGAAGGGAGGGGAGGGGGCGCTGGATGGGAGAGGGAGAGAGGGCGCCGCTGGGAGAGAGAGAGAGAGAGAGAGAGAGAGAGGGAGAAACCCTAAGTGTGGGTTATATATGAGCCCAATAGGTGAGTTGGCCCGAAATTAACCAAGGCGGGCCTTATAGTTGTTTGCCTCCGAAAATCAATTTATGGAGGCAGTTGTTTTAAGACTGCCCGCCTCCGAAAATAGAAGATTTTTTGAGGCGGGCGTTTTTAACGTGCCCGCCTCCGTAAATTGATTTTCGGAGGAGGACAATTGTGACCGCCTCGATAAATAAAAAATAATTGCCTCCATTAATTGCCCAGATTTTTGGAGGCGGTTGAAATTTATGCCCGCCTCTATTAAATTTTGGGTGGTGTCTTACAAAATCAATTCTGTACTAGTGCAAAGGATCCCTGAAGAAAATTGTATGTAGATAATTTAGTTTGTTTACTTGGGTTAGTCAGCAGCGTTGAGGCCTCCATGTATTCAGCCTAGCTGATCTCAGCTTGACTTGTAGTTGGTCAAGCAAAGAAGCGTGATTCTTCATGCAAACACATGTACCTTTGTAGGTGGACAAGCATGATGCAAGACCCTAGTTAGGCTCACGGTTATCGTAGGGCAATTCACCAACTATTTGGCATGTTGACTAGAAAAATGTTTCTCGAGTCACTTCTTTAAGGTGGGTAGTCTACACGTCGTGCCATCGTGGATAGAGCGAGGTTTCATATGCCCGTATATATATTTTAAGGGTAAAAATTATTGGTGGCTCACAAACTTGTTTCGTTGTGCTATCTTGGTATGTAAACTTGTAAATCAAGCGTTTAAAACATCAAACTTGTTCATTTAAACTTACAAACCACCCGTTAAATCCTCGAACTTGTTCGACTATATCATTTTAGTCTCTAAACTTGCTACTTGCGAGTTAGGTACTAATTCTTTATTCGTGTCTCACTAGTTGTAAGACCCAAACATAGATCAAAGATGTAAACAAGTGATTTGTGAGTTTAGTGATCGGAATGACACAAATGATCAGGTTTGAGGATCTAAACGAGTATTTTGTGTGTCTAGGGACTACGATGACATGGATAAACAAGTTTGTGGATCTAAACGGAAGATTTATAAGTTTAGAGATTAGGATAACACAACATAATAACTTTAAGAACAGCTAGTGAACTTTACTCATATTTTAACGTTACACCACGCTAAGAGACACTTTCCGACCATAATCAAGGAAAATAAAAACCTAACAAAAAACCGTTGGACGTGGTGTTTGAACTTTGAAGGAATAGAAGCGTTTGCATCTTAAATAAAAGATTTTATATGCGTATATGGTGACTATAGCAAATAGTATATGAACGTAAACATTTGGACAAATAACATGTACAAATACAACTACTTTAGTTTGTGGAAAGGTATGTTGGGGCTATTATTATATTCTTTTATTTAAAGATAGGTGATACGTCCGTCCACAACACAAGACGATTGTATTGTATACGGTGATTTTATCTTTTATTAGTACGTGGTGAGGTTTTAGATCGATCTGTTCAGTTAATTAATAAATCTTTGTTAACGATGAAAAAAAACGACGTGGATCCAAACGGGGGTCAGCATCGTTACCACAGCTGAGCCGATCCTGAATGAAATTTATAAAGTTCAACGGCACGAGCGCACCACGGCGCGCGGCAAAAGGCGCAGAAGCGAGGAAAAGATGAAAATCCTCCCGACCGGGGTACTAGTAATGTAAACACGATCTTCGAGGTGGATCCTGAGAGCGACGAGTGGATCCATGGGTCTCTCCAGAAATGGCATGTGCTGAATTCACCGTCGTCGTGGACTCTTCCAACCAACCAACCAACACAGGCAGGCACGACGAGACACCGATGGCCGATGGAGAATCGCCGGCGCCCGCCCGCCTCCATCCATCCATCTCCGGCTGTGCGGTGCGCTGCGGTGCGTCATTGCGTGGCCCTCCATCTCCTTCGCGGGCTTCCGCCGAAGCTTCGCTTCCCTGCAGAGTGCTGGGTCGCCCCGGCCGCCGCCTCCTCCACATCCACCTGCTGCGCCTGCGCGCGCGCGAGACGAAAAAGACCAGCGTCGCCCGCACGCACGGCCGCCTGCACTGCCTGCCTGCGAGCGAAGTGGACGGCCGTTTTGGGTGGGATGCGATGCGGCAGCCGATCGAAATCCCCATCCGGAATATTAATGACGCCTCGCCGTGCGGCAGCGACGTGACAGCCCGGCCGCCCCGAAGCAGCCGCCGCGGGCCGGGCCGGCCGGCTGCCAACCCCCGAGCGAGCGACGACGACGCGGCGGCCTCGGAAGGCCGGCCGCAGCACAGTGGCGCGGGCCACGTGTGCTGCCACTGTGTGGGCCGCCACCTGCTGTTCCGCAGGCGGGCGGGCTGCCGGGCGGATCAACGACGCTTCTTCTAGGAAGGTGGGAGCAGATGGGCTACGTCTACGTCTACCCAGCTCTCTCTCTCGCTCGCTCCAGGACCACGACACGTTGGCGAATCCAGGGCGTTGACTGGACCAGCACGTCGATCCAACGGATGGCAACGTCTGGTGGACCACGGGGCGGCGTCACTATAAATGGTCGATCGACCACCGCGGCCGTGTCCAACTCCTCTTCCGACACACACGACAACAAGCAGCGCTCAGCCGCTCTCCGACCCTCGCGCGCGTCCATGGCGATGAGTGACACCGGCTCGAGCTTCGCGCAGTGGGCGGCGCTGTACAACCACCACGACCCCGCCGGCACCGGCATCGGCACCGGCACCACCACTGCGGCCGCCGTGGCGAGCCCGACGTCAGGTGGGTCCAGCGGCGGCGGAGGCGGGAGCCCCACCAAGGCGGGGGGCCATCAGAACCAGAACCAGCAGCTGCACGGGGTGGAAGGGCCCCGGATCGGGAAGCCGGCGGCGGGGGCGGCGCGGAGACGGTCCCGCGCGTCGCGGCGCGCGCCCGTGACGCTGCTCAACACGGACACCGCCAACTTCCGCGCCATGGTGCAGCAGTTCACGGGAATCCCGGCACCCCCCGCCGGCGCGTTCGGGATCGGGTCCGGGGCACCGGTCATCAGCTTCGCCGCCGCCGACTACGGCTTCCCGTCCGCTGCTGCTGCTTCCTCGGCCGTCATGTCCTTCGACCACCACCACCAGCAGCAGCTCCACCGGAGCCACAGCCACCAGCTCCAGGAGCAGCTCCGCAGCAGGGAGTACACCGGCGGCGCGTCGTCGCCATTCGTCGGCTACAGCAGCGGCCTGCTACAAGGCGGCGGCGGTGACGTCTTCGCCTCCCACGCTGGGTTCCCGGCGGCGTCGTCGGTGGAGGACAGGATGCTCCTGCAGAGCATCCAGGCGGCCCAGATGCCGCACATGCCGCCGGTGTCCGCCGCTAACACCACCACTAATGGCTTCTTTGCTTGAACTAAGTAAGTAAAGTAGCTGACCACCAGAAACTACGGCCATCCATGGCACCATGCATGGATGGAAGCTAGTGGGAAGGGGAAGTGAAGACTGAAGATTAGCAGCAGGCCAGCAGCAGCAAAAAGGGGGAAAAAAAGGGTAATCAGTAGAGTCGGTTGAGTTTCTCTTGGTTGTGTTCGATTAGTTTTCTTCTTCCCCGCTTGCTTAATCCATGCAGCTTTATTTATTTGTTTCAAAAGCTATCTGCAGAGATGTAAATATCTTGTTTTTGATGTTGATGATGTAGTAGTCTGTGTTCTACTTGCTCTTGCATCCAGTCACTCTCTCATCCTCCGAGATTTTACATACCTTTCGTGCGCGTGTGTGTGGTGGTTTGTGACGATAATCGATTCGGTGGCGGCGAGGCGCGAACATATCTCGTTCCGATTGCGTTCGCGGTTGCCCGGTTTCGGAAGCAAAGGTCGTGTATCACATGTTGTTTTCTCCGGTGCCCCGGCCCGTCGTGTTCCTGGGCCGTGGGGCCGCTGGGGCCCGCGGGAGCCGAGGTGCAATGCACCTTACAGCCGTGACGTGCTGCTGACTCGAGCGAGGTCAAGGTCAGAGATGTCATGCTGAGAGTTTATACACTCCTGCTAGAGTGCTAGTACGTACAGTAGCATACCAAACGGTACTAACTGTTTAGGACAGCTCCACCTTCTTAAAAATTGAATCTGGATTACTGCGCTCATTTTGAATAAGAGTGGATTTTGAGTTTGGATAAAAAAAATCTGAGGTGTTTTGCTGATTTATTATGTGCATATATGTTTAAATCCACTAGAATTCTACCCTGTTTAGATGAGATTCTCTGATCCTGAAATTTTCTTAGAATCCCCAAGGCAACCAAACGGTACTAACTGTTTGGGACAGCTCCAGCTTCTTAAAAATTGAATCTGGATTTAGGATTCACCTAGATCCACTAGTGAAGCTGGGGGAGCCACTGGTGTTTGGTACAACTCTATCTTATCTCCATCTCACTTCCATCTAGGCTCCACACGTCAGGGGCCAAAATGAAAAAGCACGCTACTTTCTTCTTCCTCTCGACGAATCACAGGAGGACGAGCACAGCTCGCGGCCATGAGGCTGCGCCTGACCTTGCCAGGTGGGCGGCTGGACAGGCGCGGCCGGCCTTGCTGGGTGGGCGGGCGGGTGCGGCCGCCCTCGGCGGCGGGCGAGCAGGCGGGCAGGGCCCGACGAGTGCAGTTGGGGCAGACCAGTAGGAGGTCGGGGCCGACGGGAGGAGGTCGGGTTCAGCGTTCACGGGAAGAAGACAGTTACAATGAAAAATAGAATGAATCAATCATTTTCCACTGATTAGTGGTAGTGATGGGTAAATTTTCTTAAATTCATCAAAGTTGAATCTGGTGAAGCACCCCTTGAGAAGATCCATCAATTTGGTGAATCTGAGGTTAGATCCACAGATTGAGGTGTTTGACAAACTCTTTTAGATTTGGATTTGAATTTGATGGATCTGAAGCTGGTGGAGCTGTGTTAAACAAACCCTTAGAGCAATGTGATCGTAAATGGACTTTACAGTGTATCAGAAGCCGAGCAGTGAGTACACGATGTTGTACATGATCCTTTGCTCGCTGTGAGCATTATTGAACTGACAGATGGCGGTTACGTTCTGACATTCGAATGAACGAAGCTAATCTGAAATGACAACCCGGCACGTACACGTACGGAACGTGAACTGATTCGTAGCGGATCATCCTCGTTTCAAACTCGTTTAATTTCATTGTGAATTGTTTACTGATATTATACCGTGTCGTACACAAGACTACCTGTGACACGGGGGGAACGTTCGTTGGTGGCATTTTTCACGTTCCTAGCCTTCTGGAATGTGACGAATCATGCATGCGATCTGATCTTCTGATAAATAAAAAGAGAGAAGAGAGAAATATGTATCGTCGGCCACGTTTTTGCTGTTGTAGAGTGGGCAGTATGGTCGGCCCATCAAGCTCAGCTCATTATAAGGTCCAAGAGGAAGAGGTCCAAGAGGAAGAGAGGGAATGACTTTCTTCGTTGAGAGAACAGTTTTTTTTCCCGACATGAATAGATCAATCATTCTCTTGTATCGGATCTTATCTTTTTCTTTGTTAAGGTGATCTTTTTTCTTCTAATGTTGTACTGGATATTTTATTTTTGTCTAATTCTTTGATATTTTCTAGGCCTGAAGAGTCAACATGGATGCTAATTTTGTTACATCATATTAAGATAATAATGTTGTTACAGAACGAAGCAGAGATTATTTCTCCTATTTTAAGTGTATTGTCATCAATCACTAAAGAAGGGTAATCGGTAAATGCAAACAAAACTTATACTTTTATTGAAGATGACACGACACTGAAGAACAAGTGAGCATTTGTTGAACATTTTTTTTTTGGTAGGAGTGGCCAAGTCAAACTCAATTTGTGTCGAGAAGAGGTTTTAGTCCTTGGGAAAGGACTTGTAGTATTTTTGTTTTCTAAAGAAAAATAAGTGCATGTTTGGATCCCTACCTCTAAATTTTAGAGCACTTTATTTCATTTTTTATCTCTAAAGCTCTAATGTGAGGTGGACTAAAGTTTAGAGCTAATTTTAGACCACCTATTTGGAGCTTTAGCTCTAAAGTTTAGAGCTCTAAAATTTAGAGGGGAGGATCCAAACAGGGCCTAAGTCTATGGCATGGATGCAAATCTGATGGAGCTCAATAGTGTGATATGTTAGAGAGTGTCTAAGAGTGCTTCAATAGATCAACATCAATCCTAAACACCAATAGATTTGAAGGCTGCCTCAAAGAAGTTGAATTGGAAGAGTTACCATTAAAAAAATCACTTGATAAACCGGAAAGAAGGCACTAGATCAATAGGTGTATTGCTACCAAGACAGTTGAAAACATCATAGCATTGAGCACATATTATAATATGTTCCAAGAATCTTGGAAAATTAAAATATTTTAAGTTTGACTAAAATTATAAAGATTTATGACATCAAATAGATATATTATGAAAACACGATTGATGAAGAATCTAATAATATTTAGTTGTCATCATAAATGTTATTATATTACTATATAAGTTTGATCAAACTTGAGAAGCTTTGAGTTTTCAAGATTCTTGAAATGCCTTATAATTTGGGATGGAGGGAGTATTTGTAGAATGAAGGCATGCCATAGACAGAAAACTAAAAGTGGAAGAAAAAAAAGACTCGCAAACGATAACAAAGCTAAATGGAGTGGAAAAGGAAGGTCTAAATCTCATGAAGATTGAAGGGGCGAGACAATGCAATTCATCTTTTTTTATATATCTCGAGACGGTGCAATTCTATTTTAGAATGAAGGTGTAATTTAGAAGCATTAGGGGCTTAATTTAGATTTTGCTTCATAATGGTAGATGGTGTTTAATTATTTATTAGAAAAACATATATAATAGATTAAATGTTTAGATAGAAAAGCTAGCTGATTCCGGCTGATTGAATAGTGTTCTGTGAGAGAGAATAAGCTGAAACAAACTGAAACAAACTGGGAGTAGTTCAAGCGTACAAGAAATTTTAGGATTTGTTTATTTATTTATAATATGTCTTTTGAGAATCCACTTGAAGAACTTCTAGGCCCAGTTGGCAATAGTGATACAGAAAGCCGGTGCCCTTTTCGGTTCTTTGCAATTTGGTTCCTATTGGCACGTTGCTTTCCATCTTTTCATCCACTTCCTGTTCCATTTCCCTGTAGCTAGCAAGAGGCACCATTATCTTGAGATGTGTACGTTCCAACTCTGCATATGTTCCGTCTTGGGCGATGCAACTTGATTGAAGGAGCTATTCCCACGGCTGTGTCGACTATCTACTGCTCAAGCGTGGCGGCACGAGTGAACTGAAACGCCGCCGTGATCTCGTTATCAGTCAATTCCCACCCTCTTTTTGCACGACAAGGAAGAACAGATGCCTGTCCTGCAAGCTGCTCTTCCACTTTGATTACATCCCCTTCACTCCTCAGCCATACATTTTCAGTTACAAATTACATAGACCTAAATAAATTGTGTGTACATCATGTACAAATACAGCTCAAGTTCAGGTTCAGCCCTTGCTGAATAGGGAGGAGTATCTTCTTTTTGTATTTTAAGGACTTCAGCTACCAGCATATCAGTAGTGTACAAGTAGGTTTCGTTACTGATGATGATGCTCACTGAAAGGTCATGGTCAGGAGAGGTGCTGGTGGGACTCATGATTTTATCCCTTGGGCTGCATCAGTAGTGCTCTTCTAGGCTTCATCACTTGCTTTGAGAGCGCTTTCTGTCCTCGCCGTCCTCCAATAATGCTAGCTGTGCCCGCCTGCCCCCACTTCTCTTTTCTAGCTGCTCGCTGGTCGCTGCCAGTGTGATCACTGATCAGTGATCACCTTTGGCCTTGGTTTTTCTCTCCTATCAATCGATCCTCTTGCCGCTGGATGGTGTCCCACATGTCCAGCTGCAGCAAGATCACGGCCGCGCCCGCACCCGCGCCCGAGGCGCCGCGCGCGCCGCCGTCGCCGCTGGACTACGACGTGGTGGTGATCCTGGCGGCGATGCTGTGCGCGCTGGTGTGCGCGCTGGGGCTCAACTCGATGCTGCAGTGCGTGGTGCGGTGCACCCGCCGCGCCGTGTCCGACCCCGTCGGGTGGGTCGCGCACCGCCGCGCCAACGCCGGGATCAAGCGCGAGGACGTGGTCGCGCTGCCCGTGGCCACCTACGTCGCCTCGCCGTCGTCGCTGTCGCCGGCGCAGCAGCAGCAGCAGCAGCAGAGCGCGCCCGGCGCGGGGTGCGCCATCTGCCTGTCGGACTTCGCGGACGGCGACAGGATCCGGGTGCTCCCTGTGTGCGGCCACCGGTTCCACGTCGTGTGCATCGACAGGTGGCTCGTCTCGCACTGCTCCTGCCCGACGTGCCGCCGCCGCCTCTCCTCCGACTCTTCCGTCGGCGGTGGTGGTCACCACGACCGCCTGCAGGTTCTCACGGCTGTCTGATCTCATCAATCGGCACTGCCTTTTGGTTTTCCTCGATCGAGAGGGCGTTCCGGCATAGCCGCATAGTATGCGTGTAGCGTATCTTCAGCGTGACTCATTCGGTAACCTGTAAAACCTGTCTGATGGCTCACTTTGCCATCTTGCATGAGAGCTTTTTCTTCTTATTCTCTATATACGCACCACTGTATGAGATTGAGATATTCACGGCTCCTCTCTGTTACACAGTTATTAGTCAGTTACTCTGCATCATTGTGATAAATTTTCCGGATCGAATATGAAACTCGCATCTCATTCTGACGCTTACAGAGTGTTTAGTTGCCTGATCATACCTTGATCAAGGGGTCAAACAATCAAGCATCCACGTAATTCTTCCCCCTAACCCGTATAGTGCATATCTTGGACAACTAGTTACATTCAAGGCTTTTTTGGAAACTCAAATCCCTTTAGAATCCCCACCTTTTTTCATGATGGAAAATTTATGGGGGGATATTATTTAAATACCAGTTTAGTTAATTATGAGGGTTTTTGATTCCTAGGTTTGCCTTCTCCTTGCTTAAATTAACCTTCATGTGGTGGTGGAGTCGTTGGTGCACGACTTCCACTTACCAAGGCTCAAAAAGAGAAAAAAAAATCTTGTGTTCATATATTATTAGGTGTTGTTTGGTTTGGCCGTTTATCAGCATGCATGATCACATCCCGCTGTACCACTCGCGTTTGTTCCCGTTTGTTTAATGACCGACATAACCTGATGCCGGGGCACAACGGGTTCAGAACCAGGTGGCGCTCGATTTTGAGGTGCAACTGTAACAGAACCATGGAAATGATGGCATCCCGCTATTCAACCAAACAAAACAAACAAATAAAAAGGATAACATTATCTTCAAAGCCTCTAGAGTTCAATTCCTAAGTGCTTTGAGCAGTTTTTTTTTTAAAGTAGCAGGTTTTATTTTGTAGGCACATGTCGATCAGCACTCACCTATATGCCATTGTGATGTGTTCAATGTGGCTTGCATTGTAATAAAAAAGGATATGCTAAAATTGTAGCTTTAGTTTGTTGTAATTTATATAGACATAGTCTGTAATATCTTGTTTTAAGAATTAAAAAAAACCTTGCTATATAACACCAAAACCCCAAAAAATCTAATTCGTATTGGCACAAAGACAAATAACAATTAACAATTTACTTCTATAGTAAGACAAGACAAAATTTTGATATGGTATTGGTACAAAGACATATAATAAACCATAAAAGTAACAATTTACTTGTACTAGTTGGTTGTACACAAGCTTTACTTGAAATCTTTTTAAAATTCAGACACCTAAAATATAGGATAAGTGTAAAAAAGCAAACAAATTATGTCATAGAGACCCTTCTTCGAGGCACTGGTATTGGATGTAGCGAATTTTCATGGAATCCATAGTCTGTAGGCCAAAATGATGAAGGTGAGCATGGCTAGCTATGCATTTTCGTTATCTTGCTAGTACACCGTTCATTTCATTTTTGGGACGTGCACGTATATTAGATTCAAAAATCACAATTATTAACTTTGTAAGAGCGTACACATAATGAAATCTTGTTGAGAAAATAAACAATGCATGCACATTGGCGACAAGCTAGCCGCGTGGGGCATGGATAGGAGGGTATGCATATATGAACTACGAATGAACAAATATGTTCTCAAAATACGGCTAATGCTTGTATGTCGCTCTCGTGAGAGATGACAGGAGAAAGGAGGCCAAATTTGGAGGCGATTCCCATGTTATCTTGATGCTCAATCGTCCACTACATAAGCCCACTTGATGGTCTACAGTCGGGAATAATGGGATGTGATGAGGAAGGCTACGCCGCCGCCGGTTGTTGCCATTGGCTCGCCGCTCCGGAATTTACCCTAGCTAAGCTAGCGGAGCTAGCGGATCGGTCATCATCAGGATTGGAATAGCTTTCCGGAGATATTGATGCCTGCTGGTCATGGTTTGAACTGTGTATCAAGTGCATGGGGTGGGGTGGGGTGGGGTGCTCGAGATGAGATGGGGACACCATTGGTGCACGAACTGTGATGCTTCATGCTTGGCTGTTGGTTTTCGATCGATATGCGGCCAATCGTAGCAGCGCACGCCAAAAAGAATCCTGTTGAGAAAACAACAGCAGAGAGGTAGGCAGGCAGGCATTTGAGAGAGCAACCTTTCGCAGAAAGACGGCACGGACAGATGCCACGACACATTAACACGAATACTCGCGAGACCCGCGGCCAGCACGAAATGGAACTGTTAAATAGCATATATGGACTTGAAGAGACGATGAAATATGATGAACAAGACCTACTCCACAGGGCTATATATAGCTTTATATACCTTGCCACTCAACGATTCTCGACAGGACATAAATATGCCCCTCATCAGTTATCACATAACAATACGCTCATCATCAGTTCATCACATAACATGGCTTCAAGTCGACGACTTATTCGATCCTTAGCGTTACCTTATTCCGAATTCTGGGAAGGACCATCAAAATGGCAGCCTTCTCATCCTATACACTGTGTGAAGCCGTGAAGGCATCAGTGCTTGGAATTGACAAGAGACATGCATGTGCCCGATCAGATCAAGGACCTGGTTGCTGAAGCAAATTAAAACAAAACCATTCTCAGGCCAAACAGAAACGGGTATGTAGAGCACATAGCCTAAAATGCTGAAAGTGCTTCCTTTTTTTGGATGCTCGCTTGTAGCCCCACTCGTTGTCTTAGAGCAACTCCAGCAGGAGCCCCTAAAACAGGGCCCCTACTTTTTATTTGGGTGCTTCCCCTACTTTTGGGGGGTCTGTTTTCTGGACTGAACTCCAGCAGTAGCCCCAAAACAGAGCCTGGCAACTTCTTAAGAGTGCCCTCTATTTTCTCTCACAATATATGCATATGTATTTGAGAACATCATATTATATAATAATTTATTTAAATTATATCAATAAAGCACCGTATGTAAAATAATAAACGAAAAAAAACAAATGTTCACATATAAATTCAAACATAAATTTTGTCCAAATTTGATGACAATCAAAAGTCTAGAGCCTGCAACTTGCATTGGTTGATTGTGCTACTTCACTAAAGAACCAGATCATTATCAAATGAAAAGACACATAGTCCTGCTACCATATCCTTCACTGCCTAATATCAAATTTTTCCTCCACCACTGGCTTCATGTCCACTGCTACCATCAAAAGCGTTGTTGAAAGCTGCCATCTTCTGAGCTGCAATATGAGCCCTCATTGCTATCACATATGTCTTTTGGGAGGGGTCTAATTTCTCAAGGTCAGAGAACATAATCTGTTGTTCTTGCTCCCATTGCCTCTTCTTCTCCTTATTTGCAATCTTGCGCTCTTCAAGTGATATTTTGCGCTCATGCATCATCTTGTTCTCGAACCACCTATCTTCTCTAACTTTCTCTTTCTCTGCAAGAAACTTCTCTATCAAGTTATAATTCACACATTGTTCTCCTCCTTTCTTCAGCTTCTCTTTTGCTTGCTTCCTCCCCATAGGCCTTTTACTGCTAGGCATGGAAGAGTCAGGGGTTTGGCTCTTTCTGCCCTCATCTTCAACATCAACCACATCCATTGTTCATGGTGGTGAATTGTCTTCCCTAGACCTTTTATTGGTGACAGGGGACACAAACTTCTCACTGTGCCTAATTTTCAGCCAACAATGAAGGAAAGCAAAAGCCTTCTTCTTTGGATCTTTGCTTGCATATGCATTTTGAGCTTCTAGCAACTGAAATCAAAGATGCAGCAACTTAATAAAAACAATGATGCAACAACTTAATAAAATCAAAGATGGAGCAACTTTTAGCAACAATGATGCATCAGCTAAAAAAATTCTCACATGTTCCTGATATGGCACTCCACTAGGATGACGACGTTCAACATCATCAAATAACCCTTGAAACTTCTGGCACTCTTTGTGAATTGTCGCCCACCTATGCTCAAGAGAATTTGCATTCCTATCAGATGCAAATTTTCTATTGGCATGAAAGTTATCATGAATTCTCTTCCAATAGGCTTTGCCAGGTTGCTCATTTCCAGTGATAGGATCCATAGTTATGTTCTCCCGTGATTCACACAATTGGATGTCTTCATCGAGAGAGTAGTTGGCAGCACGTATTGCCTTCTTCTTTGAAGCACTAGGTTGATTAGGTAAAATTCCAATGTCATCAATCTCAATTTCGTTGGACATCATCCGTGACCAAGCACTTCCCTGTGACATCACAAACTATACAGAAATAACAATAGATCATTTATAAGTTGAGCACACACAACACCGTGCTGCAAATATGGCAAAAAAATTAAGATCTGCAGCCATATGCCTAATATTCCTATGCACTACAGTACTGCAGAAATCATGTTTTGGGCATGTTCAGTTCATTTTACTATTGTAGGGAAAAAACCCCATCAAAATAGAAACTAAGAAATGATATTTCTGAAGTTAGCATATATTACTAGTAGATTTCAGTTTAGCCATCACAATAGAAAAAAAACCAGCCATCACAATAGAAAAAAAACAGCCATCAGTATAATTTCAGTTCAGGCACGTATTAGTTTATAATTTCAGTAACCAAAACATCAATGTCTTCTATCAGATAAAGCAGATTATTTTTTATTTCAGCAGACAAAGAGCAATTACCGGTAGGGCACTATGACACACCTTATTATCGGAGACCAATTACTAGTAGCCTAGTAGGAAAGATAACTTGTACAGAAAATTGAAAAAAAAAATCTCCAGTCACTCAAGTACGTACAACCATGACTAAATGGAACGATAATCAATCGAGCAAGTCTGCAGTACAAGTCATGGTTCAGAACTTATCTTCCCGTTGGAGTTCGTGCTGGAAATCTGGGCTGGGGCAAGTCTGGATCACCGGAAATCACTGGGGCTGGGAGGAGTCGCCGAAGCCGGTGCGGAGTCCGTGCCGTCGGGAGTTGCAGGAGCCAGGGGAAGTTGCAGAAGCAAGCAGATTCGTGGGGTGCCGGGGAAGTCGCACTGAAGACAACAGGAGGGATGGTGCCGGCCCTTCTTCCTCAACGCCGGGGAGGGAAGCCAGAGGGGAAGACGGCAAGCGACCTTCACTGTCGTAGATGAGACGGCGACGAGCGTTCGCGCAGAGGTAGGGACGGAGAGGCTGGCGGCGCGCGTGCAAACCCTAGCGCTGCGCGCGCTGCAGAAAATGTCGCGCGCGGGAGGGAGCGAGGGGGGAGAGTGGGAGAAGAGTTGACGCGCGCGGGGGAAAAACAGACGGAACTGTCGTTTCGGGGCCGGGTCGAGAGCCAACAGGAATGGGGTCTGGAGCTCGGATTTGGGGTCCCAGCCAAATTTCGGGGGGCAAGTAGGGGCACTACTGGAGTAGATTTTTTGCTGTAAGACCCCATATTTAACTATTGGGGCTTGAGTAGGGGTCTTACTGGAGATGCTCTTACCAAGACACGAGAGCTTCATGAAACAAGAGTTCAGACCAATACCAGCCTTGGCATCAAATATACTGGACCTGAGGTTTCTGGGAAAAATTTAATTAGCGACGACTTCAATTTAATTTCCTTCCAGCTCAGGATGGCATATGTGATGTGAAATCGATCTGGAGAGTGGAGACTCACACCTAGCATCACCGACAAGACAAAAATCATTTGAAGCAGGAGCCATAGTATTGGATATTCTGTTTGTTTTGAACTCATCAGCCCAACTTATACATACAGCTCACAACAAAACAAAAAAAAAACAGCATCAGATACAGAAACCAATCAACCATCTTTAGTGCACCGTCTGATGGTGCCCTGAAAACAAAGACCACCGAATGCATGGGTGAGCATGACATCGGACTGGTAAGTTTTCTCTTCTCTAGAGGTAACGCACGGCCACACTAATTCGCGAATGCTCACCCATCCAGAAACTAGCGAACGAAATTCTGACATGATTTATTTCCTTTTTAGGAAAGAAATAATTCCCACCTATTACTCTATATGGTAGTATTCTGTAGCGGAACACTGATACGCGCACGGCTGCTAGGTTGGTTACGACGTCAACGGTGATGTAGGTAAAAAAAGAGAAACATTTATTTTAAATTGCTATAACTTCTGAACTTTTAATTCTATCTGCATCAATGTGTTCTACGTGATGATACGAACAAAACTAGATCACTCTTGCATATGTTTTAATTAATGTTTTTTTACTAGCAACTTATATATACTAATTTATACATATAACTTATCTACACAACTTAGAAACACAAGTTATCTACACAAGTTATTAAACACAAAAGGAACAAATTACCATGTAAGTTATGACAAAACTTAGAAGCACAAATATTATTAAACTTAACTTATGTACATAAGTTATTCTACATAAGTTATTAAAAATAAAAGAAAGGAATTAACATAAACTTATGAAAAAATAATAAACATACAGTTATCCAGCACAACTTGTATAATAAGTTATTTCTATATACAATTTCTATACATAAGTTATTATGATAAGTTATTCTGTATAATCTGTCTATAAGTTATATGTTAAGTTAGTATAAATACTTTGCTACTAAAAAAATTATTCAAAACATAATGTAGTATAGATATAAAAACTACGAATGAAAATAACTATGTAGTATATATAACTTATTTATCTATCAACTTACATATAAAAATTATATAAAAAAGTTATAATAAAAAGTTACTATGATAAGTTATGTTCTATATAATGTTATATTATCAAAGTCGTAAGTATAAGTTATACAAATAAGTTATTTCTAAAAACAGAAAATTATGGGTATTATTTTTTTCTAAAAAAGAAAAGTTACGAGAGGAGCAGATTGTTCGCTGGATTTAAATCTAGTGAACGATCACTGGAATGGACTTGGGGTAACGCAGGGTTGGGTAGCATGATTTGATCATTCGGCTGAGGCAGGCCGTGGGCCGTGGCCGGCTAGCCATGCACGTTGGCGCTGCGCCAGCGGCCCACCACGGCCGCGGGACGTCTTTGCTGCAATAGAGTCTTTGCCGGAACCTACAGTTGAGCCCAAGAAGGCAGCTGGGCCTCTGTGGTAAAAAAAAAGGAAAGGAAAAGACCAGCGCCCGTTTAACGGGCCTCAAACCATGCATTTCACCAGTTCATGGATACCAATCCGCTCCATGGCGACTATAATTCACGGCCCAGAAGATCGTTACTAAATTTGTGTCCTAATTAATATTACTCCAACTGACGAATCTGCCGGTCAAGTCCTAGGCATAGTCTGCTGTGTTGATATGATCGTTGATTAAGCAAAGCAACATGGCAGAGCATCTATGCGCCTAGTAGTGCGCTACCCAAAGAATACCACTGTAGTATATACAGCTATATAAGTATATGTACTGTATTCTGTATATGTTACCACTGACGTACGGAGACTGTGGGTACTGTAGGACTCCAAGTCTCCAACTATACAGCTTTTTTGGTGATTTGTGAAGCTATACCGCTAGAGTGTTTTGGCGTCACATGCATATGCGTGTAGGCGTAGTATGAGGACCACTGACCCTGCAATTACAAGGCACCAAAAGTGGTAAAAGCACAGACACTGTGCTGGATCGGAAAAAGGCAACAAAATAATGCTACTGTAGGCCACAAGTAACAATTTCCCTCTGTTGTATCCGTTGGTTTGACAGATGAGTGCCAAATCATGGGCTTTCTCATCAAATAATTATTTTACCTACTAACGACGCAGCCTTTACCTTTAAGCGGTACTTTTTCTCCGTGTCGCGGCATCTGAGGGTTTTTTTTTTATCCCGTAGGCGTCGACTAGTTTTAGCGTTTTAGGTTCGTTTATTTATTAGGGTTCTTGTTGTCGTTGTTGGCCACTCGGTAGATCTCACATGCACCATTGTCTGCATCCATGTGTGATGGCAACTTGTCATTACCTTTTGCACTGCCATCACCTACTACTCTTTTTTTTTTGAAACTGGAGGAGGTGCCAAAGCCACTGGAGATAAACTTTATTGCAAAAATAAAAGTGGTAGAGTTTTACAAACAATCACCTACTGCTTTTCGATCAGAGACTTGCCTACAACTTTAGCAGTACTTGGTAGCAGTACGTAAGTGTTGTTTTAGAAAAATTGTTTGGTAAAATAGTTTTACCAACTTTATACATGCATGAAAGAGAAATAAATAAGAGCTTCACCAATAACTTTATGCATGGATGATGAAAAAAAAATGAATGAGAGAGTTAAGATACACTATTTTTTTCTGCTTCGTTCCAACTCATGTCTTCAAAAATAGATATTTAGCAAAAAAAAACTAACAATAGCTTATAAAACTGTTACGAGTTGTACCAAACATACCCTGATTTTCACCTTAACTCACCGTAACACATGTAAATTGAGTTGTATATGAGTTTATCCAGATATGGCTATATGTTGATATGGATCCACCGATCCACCATGCAGTTATGGAGGGAGAGATGTACAATAGTATATTAGGTGGTGACGTCAAACTGGTCCAAAGGAAATGAAGTCACCATCCATCTACTATTATGGTGTAGGATCTGAGGGAGCAACCAGGCGCCACCCCGCTGCATCAATTGATCACACACTCCAATGGAACGTTGGTAGATCGTGCAAATGCATAATGTGGTGTGTGGTGTATCAGGTACATTATTAAGGTCTTGTTTGAATGCGCATGTATCTCCCTCAAAGCACATGTGCTGGAGTGTATTTGAACTAATATACACTTCAATTCACTCTAATCCATGTGGTTTAAGAGCGATATATATGCATCCAAACAAGACCTAAAGTGGGGAAAAAAAACCTTGTACTCATGACTATTTTGGTACAAGACAGAAAAAGAACGTGAAAAATGCAACGAAACATTGAATATGTACAAAGGTGAGAAGAGAGACATTTATATTGTTTAATTGATTTCAAGTATGTGAGGGCTAATTATGCACCTTATATTTGTTAAAAGGTGAATTTGGAGCCAAATAGGTAGGTAGGTTCAAAACTGTTTGGACCATGAAGGAAAGGTTGGGTTTAAACATGGACATATAGTAGATTTTTCTCTAAATTGAACCTAGGGTTGTAAATAAAGGGAAGAAAACGAGTGTACAGACGAAAGCGGCGGATGAGAATGTTGACCAGGGTCACCAGTCTTCATCTGTGGAAGCATGTGACGAGAGCTTTTGGAATCTCCAACACCATGTGTGCATCCAGTGTTCCCACATGGTGAGCTACTGAGCTAGTAGCTCCAAGTTGGAAGCCTCATGACTGGATGAGTGATGAGCCACGAGCTGACGAGCATGAGAATGTGAGATGCGGATGGAGATACACTGTTGAACGCCGCATATTCGATTGGCGACCAACCAGCATGCATGTCGCGCTGACCGGTCAAATTGTACGATGCTGAAGTCGAATTTTTTGCAGGGCAGCAGGAGCTGCGTGGGTACCTTGTGCTTGTTGCAGGATGCAGGACAATGTTGTTTAACTCGTGTAGTAGTAAAAATCGCTTGGTGTCAGCGTCGGCTGGAATCTTGGTGCTTGCTTCTCACTGACCACTGACCGATCCACGACGGCATTGCCAATTTGGCATTGACAGTTTCAGTCCTCCTCTCGTCTCGTGGATGGTGTGAGCAGGAACTCTGGTAGTATAGTATCTCTCTGAAACTACTTATGAATGCAGTTGCATAAGCCAAGAACAATCTCCATACCCTTTGAATTAAGCGCGTCTTAATCTATACTGCCAACACCACGCATGCTCCTTTTTGCTCTTAAACTACACAAAGTGAAAGTGACTCGTTTTCTGACCGGTTGTGGACTCGACGTCTTGTTCCCTACGGGGCACAAAATTGACAGTACTTTTAAGAGTAACATTCCGGCAGCACACTCTGCACATGGACTGGTGTCGGGTGTAGAGACACACAGGAGCATGACAAGGCAAACGAACAGCATCAGCTCATGATGTACGCGTTGACAATGCTGTGACGGTAGGCACGCAGTGGAGAAGCAAACTGCTGACATGACATGGACTTGTGGTACGCATCACCTCGAACGGCATCGCTGCACATGACGTGCGCTCTCCGTGCTGCGCCGACCTGGACTTAGTACGCGAAAGATGTTGCTCTTCCGGACGCAGTGCCCCGCGGAACAAGGCGAGCCGGCCGGCCGGCCGGTCGGCGAGTCCGGCGCGCACCTCAGCGCACCGCCCACGGGCGGCGGCGGCTGCCGAGGTTCCATGTTTCTCCCCCTCCCCGTCCCAACGCAACGCGGCCTCGGTACTCCAAAAAAACATCGTTGCCGACTGATTCGCTCGTCGGGACGCGTAGTCCCGTTCTCGCCGGCCGATCCGCCAGCTGGCAGGTGACCCCCGCACCCACAAAACCCAACGGAATATGGGACGGAGGGAGTAGAGTAATCTTGTCAGCACCAGCAGGAGGAGTAGCTAAAACAAGCTCCCTTGATTCCTGGACGGAGGGTTGCCGCCGGAGAGGAGCTAGCGAGCTGCTCCATCCCTAATCATGAGTTCATCCCCTTTGGCGGCAAAAGCTACTAGGGGTCGAGTAGCCACCAAGAGTGGTTGGTGTATTTTTTTCCCCCAATGTTGTTTTTTGTTTCCTGCATTATCCTACCCCAAAAAGAAGCACCAATCACCACACCTACTCTACTCTACTACACTCTACACGACTCGCCGCGACGTATTTTATTCGCGTAACCACGTCCGAACCACATGGCACGAACGGAAAACCGCGCGCTGCCCACTGTCACGTATCCTACGTACCGGGCAGAACGGAACGGAACGGAACCACCACCCCGCTCCCTCCCCGCCTTCGTTCCACTCACTCATCACTCCACTGCTCAACTCGACTCCCTATAAATCACCTCACACGGACACGGTCACTCACTCCACCATTCGTCCATTCCATCACCACCATCCGTCCATTCCAGTTCCACGACCACACCATCATCCTCTCCAGTTGAGTTGAGTTGTCTCCAAGATCCCATTCCGCGGCGTGAACCAGTGACGACGACCGACTGCGATGGCGGCGGATACCGGCAGCAGCGCCGCCACCGCTTCGGCGACGAGGAGGGGCCCCTCCTCCTCCTCGTCGTCGTCGCGCGGCGGGTGCGCGCCGGCGCTGGGGCGGCTGGTGCGGAAGCTGCGGAGGCAGAGCAGGCTGCTGTGCGCGGCGCGCCACGCGTCGTCGTCCGCGCGCTGCTGCCACCAGTACGACCCGCTCAGCTACTCGCGCAACTTCGACTTCGGGTCCGCGCTGGACGGAAACGAGGCCTGCTCCTTCGCCTCCCGCTTCGTGCTCGCCACCGCCCCCGTCGCCGCGCGCCGGCAGCCGCAGTAGCTGTCTAGTAGTACTCCTGTGTAGATCAGATTCGCTCGTTCCCGGTTCGATCCAGCTAGGGGACAGCGAGCACTGGTGGCGCGTCAGCCATTGGTGGCAGCTAGTAGAGAGCTATTAGGCAGGGCACCGTGTTCTTGTACAATTAATATTTTGTAGCTGGTGAAGTGAACGTGTTCATATGCTGAGAGGTGGTGATGGTTGTAAGGATTTCCCGCCGTCCTCCTCTTGCTTTAAATTACTGTGGTTGGGGGGAAGGCAAGGGAGGAATCGGCCAAGAGGAAAATGTCTTAAATTTTGAAAGATTACACGCTTAATCATGCTGGTTCATCTACATTATTATCTTGAGTTTTTTCGAGTGTTAATAACTTGTTGGAATCTGTTTGTTTTACACCATACTTTTGCTAAGCTGTGGACGAGATGGCGTGCTGAAGAAGTGCAGATCCTTGGCCCTTTTTTCCCGGATTAGCTTCCTGGTCAGCGTTAGCCTGCTACAGTAGCAGCAAGGCAGTTTGCTACTCCACTCGAGTCCAGTGACTGGCGCAGTGATGCACGGCGAGATGGGGGCAACCAGCAACAGCCATTGCTGAGTGGGGGCTGCTGCTGGTGGCGATGGGGGCGAGGCTGGCAAACGTTTGGTTGCATCCAGATCCAGTGATGAGTTGTTTGTTGGTGCCAGTACAATTATTGCTGGCTGGCTCGTTGGCTCGCTCGCCGCGGTCACGGATCACGGTGACCACCGCTCTGCGCTGCAGTACTGCGCCACCGTGATTATTCGCGTCCAGGAAGACTGCCCGCGCGTGCCCCACGAGATGATGCGTGCATCCATCCATCAATGGCGAGGCCCGCACTGCAGCAGCGCAGCCAAGACTGGTTTGGCGGTCGTACACTCGTACTAGTACTACTTCCTCTCTGGCTCTCTCTAAGAAAGACCGTACTACTCCGCCGTGGAGAACTTCTGCACAGAGAAACCGCAGCCAGCAAGGGAGAAGTCCTATCAAAAAATAAAAGAGCCCTAATTTAAGATGTCATTTTGTATGGGCTCTATGGACCGAGCCGGAGCATCTAAGGCTAAAAAAACCAGCTCCACCTTCTCTATCTTTATTTTACGCAGGGCTCTTTGGATATTTTCATTTTAGAGAAACTGAAATCTCTTTAGGTCTAGTTCGTTTTCTTCACAGTAAACTCTTTCCATCCGAAATTATTTTAGTCCTTATATAAACTACACATGTATTACTGGTCGGTCTTCATTCCAAGATAACCGAACATGACATCAATAGATTAGGCTATTTGGTTCAGAATTTGATATTCCACTACTATATTTTTTCTTTCTTATATGGATATCTCAAATTCATAAAGTAGAAGATAGAATTTGATTCTATAATCGCCATGCTATGTTTCTACTCTCTATGTATAATTTTCTTCCTTGTGTGATTAACAATAGTACTCGAATGTATTTTATATATAACCATATTAGCTTATCTATATCTAAATTATTAGAATAAATTCAATTACAATGATCCAAACGCCTACAAGTATTTCTCCATCCATGGTCGGTTTGGTGTGGCTTCTTGAACCCGGTTCCATGAAGGCGCACCAAACTGACCTTTATTTTGCCAGTTTAAGCTAAGGGTATGTTGGTTTTCACCTCCTAAATTTTAGTCACTTAAATTAGGGACTAAACTTTAGTTATGTGGTATTTGGTTTGGGTGACTAAAAGAGACATTTTAGTCCTTTTTAGTCAGGGTGTTTGGCTTCAAAGTGGCTAAAAGATAAGGTTTAGTCCCATTTAGCAACCTCCTTGTGGACTAGTGACTAAACCCCATTTAGTTACTTTTTAGTCACCTAGTTTAGCTATTTGGTGAGTAAAGGAGACTAAAATGGGTGAGAAAACTTTAGTCTTGTTTTGGAGCGAGAATTTTTCATGTTGTTTTTTTAAAAAAAGGAAACTAATTCATCGCATGATTTTCCTTCTTTTCTTGCCACAGTGCAGGCTAGTTGGTTACATTATGGTGCATATTTTGAACGGAATTTCTAATCATCTATAGACTGTTTTGTTTTCTTTTGTCGGTCAAATCTTTTTTGGGCTGGTTTTTCTCTGTGGGCTGTGTTCAGCCCGCTTTGTGTTTTTTTGTGAGGCGGAGCTATTCTGTGTCGCTATCGGGTATCGGGTCCCGATGCCTAACATTTCCTCTCTCTCTCTCTCTCTCTCTTCCTCTCAAATATTCTGCCCACTCCTTCGGTCCTTCCCCTTGGGCTTCCTGTACATCTTCCAGAAGCAGAGGGGGAGCTGAGGCGCTGCTTTGGCAGTAGCCACGGGAGTGACTGTGGTAGCGTCTCTCCCCTATCCTTTGATTTGAGTTTTGGTTTTTTGGTGTTTTCATTTTCATCGTTTGTGTTATGGTATCTGTAGATTCATTGCTTCCCCTAAACTGCCTGGTGGAAGATCTTGCCTCGTCCAACTCGTTCCTTGAGAGCTGGATTTCCTCGTCGTTGACCGTGTAGCCGTGGTCACGCAGCATCTCATACACCGTGCGGCGGACGCGGTAGAGCCGGCTCATCTCCTCATCTGGCGACGCCATCCCCCTCTGCTCCCTCTTCTTTCAACTAGTTCCCGGTGGAATTAGAAGTAGGGTTCAGGCGATGGAGCGGCGCCGGCGCGGACGAAGGCAGGAGCTGCGCGCGGCGCGGACGACAGGAGGTAGGGTTTGGTCAGGGGTTTGGACTTTGGAGAAACGAGGAGCGGTCAGTTGCTTGCGCTCTTTGTTGCTGTTCGTGGGATTGACGGCAGCTCAGGGTCAGAGGGCGGCGGGTACTTTCATGTTTCTGTTGAAAGTTCAGTGTGGTTTCGGCCAATTGATGAAATTTGTTGGACTAACCTTGCATCTTAGTGTGTGAATTAGATAAGGTGGTCCAAGACCAAGTGATGGAGCTAGATCACTTATTTTGGAGGCGTTAGTGCAACATATATATTTTGTTCAGCAGCAGTTTTACTCTGTTCTTTTCATGTTGTCCCTAGTCCATAGCGGCATGCATGTTGTCTCTCTCTGTCTAGTTTGTTGCCAGAAATTAGCCATGTTTTGATCCCACTAGCAGAATTTTTGTTTAGGTTGTGTACATAAGTATATTAGGATGACAGTAGTTCAGTGAGTTAGAGAAAATTCATAGTAGTAACTGACTGAGCCAAGTATGGCTGTGGTTTCATATTCTGTGCAATGTAACTTTCATGATACAAAAATCTACAGTTACAATTGGTTAGTACCTGAGTCTTTCTGTTTAGTTATTAGTTTACTCTAGTTTCATTTTAGTGTTTTTTTTAGTTTTAGTTTTGGTTTCAGGGTACCTAGTGACGGCATCCATTGTCAAAGGATTAGAACGTTTCCTTAGCCTGTGTCCTTGCTTGTCATTTTTATTTTTCTCGATGTATCTAGTGACGGCATTCCATACCCATGTCCTCAGGTTTTTTTCACCTTATCTCAAGAGAAATACTCTTATTAGATCTGTGTGCACACATTCCTTGCTACACTTGTTTGGTGACCCTATCACTGTACCAAGTTACTTGCATGCTATCTGGCATCGTGTAGATTTTTATAGTGTAGGTTATCACCATATTAGAACTTTAAGAAACTGGGATTACTCTGTTGTCAGCTATCTCAAAAATTGATTTAGCAATTTACTGCACAAGAATACCTGCAAGCTTGTACTATATTTAAAAGATTTTAGTTTCAGGTTCGGTTATGTTTTCAGTTTATTTATTAGTGTACTCTATTTTTTCAGTCTTAGTTCAGATTTCAGGGTACCTAGACTTTTGTTCCAGATAGTTATCACTTCAGTTTTTAGTTTACTCTTGTCTTATTTTAGTTTAGCATTTCATTGTTTGTTCAGGTTTCAGAGTATCTATAATTTAGGTTCAGGTTATGTATTCAATAAAAGTTCCTGTATTTTCTGCCAATCTTCATTTTTATTTTCTTGAAAAATAGCTTCAGTATATAATTGCTTTAGTTTTGGTCACTATGTGCTATGTGTGTTTGGTCTTATTTTCTGTTATTTTTTTATCACACATTGTTAATTTTTTGAGTTTTGTTCCTCTTATATTTTGTAATCGCATTTTTTTGAAACAATGGTGATCTATTGTCAATGTTCAGTTTCATTTTTTATTTTTAGGAACTGCGTTTTAGTTTTTTTTAGTTATAATGTTTCCAAGCGATTTGCAATTTCTTTTCTGTATTTCCTTGGGTGTTGTGTTGATCCACACTGGTGCGATGTGGTGTTATCCTGTCCCTATCCATTTTCCTTTGCTGCCAGTGTCAACATGTGTTGTTATCCTGATGAGGAAAAATATTGGCAACTGAGAATTTGGTTGGTGTACTACAACAGATCACAAGGCTTTTCTGTTATCGCCTCTACTCAACTGGTGTGGTGTTGCTACAATTTTAAGATAGTCTTAGGGTTCGATCTTAGCTTTTAATTGTCTAGATCTTATGTCTATGTATGTTCTTTCAGCTTTAGTATATTCAGTTTCAGTTTTAGTATGTCTTTTTAGTGCTTTCAGTTGTAACTACTGGTATCATGGAGAAAGCACTATAGGTATCATGAGACTTTCATTTATTGTTCAATTTCATAGAATATATTTTCAGTATTAGTTTTTTTGAAGTTCAGGTTAAGCTTAGTGTTACCTATTTTCACTTTAAGTTCATTTCAAGTCCAGCAGAATCTATTTAATATCCTTCACAAGTCAACTAGTTTTGGTTTAGTTTTGTAGAATCTAGATTCAGTGTTATTTTACATACACAAGCTGTATTGGCTTCCTACAACTTTCTGGAAGAAAGTCAGGCTACAATTTCCTTTCTGAATTTTCATATTCTGCTTGCCTCTCTTTCAGTTTCAGTTATGCCGCTTGTTTCCTGTCTCCATTTGTTTGCAAGATTAAGTTGAGTGTTGCCTATTTTCAGCTTTAGTTTAGTTTAAGACAAGTAGAATTTATTTTCAGTTTTACTTTACGTTCAATTTAATTTCATGTTTAGTTTTAGTCCAACAGATTCCATTTCAGCATAAGTTTTGGTTCAATTCGTTGCCATCTCTGTTCATGGTTTCCTGAAATTCGAGGAACTCTGATCGGATGAACCTCCTGACTAGGTTAAAGGGAATCGAACTGCCACGTCAGGAACTATTCTACGCGATCAAGATGGGAGATGCTGCGAAGGGATGACAACATGGTATGGCTATTGTCTGAATGCACTAGCTGCAGCCTGCAGAAGCTAAATCATGTGGTGATGGACTGGCATATGCGCACCTATGAAAATTGCAGGCTGCATATGTGAATATGTGGATGAGCCGCACCAATCAAAAGTCAGAGATTGCACCTTTGCTGTAGCAAATGAAATGGAGGATCTAAGCTGGAGCTTGGAGAATTTTCGTTTGAGTTTCATTAGTCGAGTTTGTAATAAAGTAGCTCATGAATGTGCTCGTATGGTGTCTCCAGATAACCGGGTGTTGGAGTGGCTTATAACCCCACCGGTTTTATGGGACATCATAAATGTTGATTGTAATCTTGTTTATGCTCAATAGATGAAGCTCAGGTTTCCAATTAAAAAAAGATTTGGTTTATGAATCTAGGTTCAGTATTTTTTTACATACGCAAGCTGTATTGGCTTGCTGCAGGCCAGCAAGGGTGCAGGTACATCTTTCTGTCATGGATGTTAATAGCAATAACTGATTAGACACCATATAGCTTGACGATTTGATGGTGGTCAGGTTCACAACCTTGGTCTCCATGTGAGTGATGAAGCTATTAATGTTCATTTTATCCCAGAACGCATATGCTACATCTGGCACAATGTGAGTCCCTTTTGTGACCAAGTGCTGGATGTTTTTCTTAGTTGTTTTGAAATTCATCTTCTGTTAGCTGGTTTTTCCAAGTTGCAATTTTGTAGTCAGTAATATGTGTCTGTAGTTGTATTACTCTATATCCCAATCCGCATGTGAGTATGCAATGGACTGAATAGTTTGTGCACGATCTGGTGAAGCTGTGTTTCAAATATCATGTTAATTGGAGTTGATTTAAATTGTTTTTGGATCTTGAAGCTCGAGCTGTTAGCTTTCTGGAACGAAACAAAATTGGACGCTCTAGTATCCTGGTCCCAGATGCTCTGTGCTTTACAGTGATTTTCAGTAGCCACAGATTCCCCATCCTTTTGGCAATGGTTGTTGTTATTTATTTAAGTTTAATGTTGTGCGCTATGGTTTTTGCCGATCTGCAGTCAATGCAGTCCAGTAGTTCAGTTCAATTTGAGTTACAGCTCGATTTGCAAGGTGTTCGTTAGCTATTCAGTAGATGCAGTTCGGGCGTTATGCAACCTATCCTTTTTAGTTTTCGGGTCTTATCTGCTTCGATTTGCATGTTACTGACCAACTTGGGTGCGTATGTATTGGCTCCATGCAAACGTGTCCTGTTCTGACTGGATGAAAAAAATTGACCGAAACACAAACAAAAATCAGTCGAATGATATCTAGTCACTATTTTGAATTCGTACATTGAATTTTCAAGGCCACACCCACACCTCCCTGCCTAAAATGGACCTCCTGCTGTAATTGGACACTCACATTCTGGGCCTAGAAGGATGCTCTTTTATGTTTTTTTCCCACCCATATGCCCAGGTAAAGTAGTTTCTAAAGCCTGTTAGCCCGTATTCTGCATTGAGCCCATAATTCTTTGGTAGGTTTGGGAAGGCCTCGGCCCAAATTGTGGACAACAGAGGAGCACCGATGGATACGATATTACGATTCCTCTAACCAAAAAAAATGACGAATAGGAACGTAATAACTTCATTAGAAATGGACTCAGTGTGCCTGATATAAAGGTTCAAACGATTTTATGCTAGCCAAAAAAATTGCAGATAAAGTATAGATGTGCACCTTTTGTACCGTGAGAGAGGATTATCTCGGCTCCGATTGAAAACATGCGTCCACCCAAACAATCCTGCGCCGCCAAGTATTCAATTCATACAACTATACACGGAATCTCTGTATCATTTCGTCTGGCGGATGGCGACTACAATTTTCAGGATAAAGATAGCATGGGGAGACCTTTAAAGACTTTGCATAGCTCCGAGCCAGCTTCACCATATATATCAAGATTGCTAGTTAGTACACTAATAGACAAATATTATATAAATATAAAAAAATGATTTTTATTTGCATATTTTGCAGGGATACAGATAGTTGTACTATTTGGTCGAAACAGATGGTTGTACCTAATTCCCATATTCAAGCCTGTACCATGTTATTCAGGGACTATTGCACAAAAATAGAAATTTCGAATAAAATGGGTGTCCAATGATATATAAAATTCAAAGTATGTCATGTGTAGGAAAACATTAAAAAATTATGGAATCATGTACAAGATTTTAGACGAATCATATGATTCTATTTTTTTTATCATAACAAGAGTATCTGATTGTGAAAACTTTGACTACTAGGCAAATGCAAAAATATTGCAAAAAAATGCATTATCAAACCGATTTGATCTTGTTATAGTTTTTTTCTTACACGTGGTTTTCTATAAGAGTACCTCTAAGAGGCTTTGTAAATAATAGGAAGGTATATGTTATGTAATTATTTAGATGGTAATGTAAACAAATCATAACTCTTCCAGCAAATTGATACCAAAATAACATAACCAGATTATAAGAATAAACTAGAAGACAAACAAAAAAAACAGGCTTCATCAATAGAGTACTCTCTAAACCACTCTTCATCTTTTCTGCTATCCAAATTACCCTTCTCACTCTCCACTAGTAGACAGGGTATATCACTCTATAAATGTATTTTTGGTAGTTCTATCATGAAGTTTTCATATTAAGAAGCCATTAGAGTACAAAACAAAATTCACAGTGAGAGTATTTTGAGATTTATAAAGAGAATATTCATGAGATGAACCAAATTGAGATATAGATATTGGAGTTTATACAAGCACTTGGAGTTTCTCAATTGGTCAACAATAGCTAGTGCCAAATGTACTTAAACTCTAATAGGAATAAAAAAACAATGCACTCATGATTTTATATATAAAAAATGTATATAACAATCAATTACACCCGGTGCGGCCCTTAAAACTGGGCTGTCTAAGATCGGCACGACGTCAGATTTGGACGCATGGGCTACTTTCTCCAATGTCCTTATGGCTAGTGCAGTTGGGCTCAGTGGCTGCTTGTTTGGTCCGGTGAGGCACATCCTGTTGGGTCTTTTCACAGTGGGACACGACAAAAATAGTATTCTTTTTTTTCGACCAATAAAGTTTTTTTTATCTCTCGGTTTTTCTTCAGATAATGAATAAATATGGGGCCTCAACGTCAGGCATTAGTACAAGATTATTACAGCCTCCATTTCAAAACGTATGTTATTCTAGTTTTATTTTAAATTAAAGTTTTTCAGTTTTGATGATAGTTTTAAAAGTTTAACTTACGATAAAGTCAAAGTAAATTATAGTTTAGACTGCGAATATAACACCAAATAAATTCACAATCGAGACCTTATTTCATGATAAAATAAACAAGCTCATTAGATATTGTAGGTGTCGCTGTGTTTTTTTTATAAACTTATTGAAAGGTCCCTATGTAATTTTGGTAATTGAGTGACAACCTAGGAGAATTAATATGTGTTTGAGTGATATACACAGGAGATTAGTTCATATGTGATTGTGGAATGAAGGAGCATATTGCACATGAAAAATGACATGGAGTCATGTGACCAAGGTGGAGAAGATCAAGATGAGGCTTGGTTTGATGGACCGGTTGCAAGTGTGAAGGGCAAGCGAGTGATGCCTGGCGCCGATGGACCGATGCAACGGTGAAGAGCAAGTGAGGTCAAGATCGATGAACCAACATGGTCATGTGATGATATGAAGTGGATCATATCATTTGGTGATAGGATGGTGCATGTGTTGCATCAATATTGGAGGAGATGGAATGGAATGCGCAAGGCAAAGGTATAACTTGTAGGGCATTTCATTTCACCGGTCATAGGTGTGTAGAGAAGTATATGACCGGGTTAGGATAGATGGCCGTACTATCAAGAGGGGCAAACTTGTTTGCATATCGGTCATCTAATGCCACTTGAGCGATCTAACATTGCGATGCATTAGGATCGAGTGGCGTGGTGAGAGCAAGTGAAAATCCTTTGAAAATGATTGTGAAAATACTAACACCCATGCACATGGTGTTGTACACTTTATTGTGTTGGCACATTTGCAAAGGAGAAGGTGTTGGAGTTGAATTGAATCAACTCGGAAGAGAAAAATGTTTTTCGGTATGCTCCTAATACTAGAGTGACTCTTGGAATGGAATACTGCTTTGATTCATTGTGATATGGATCAAATGCATATAAGATATGTGTAGCCCTCTGAGTTAGCTTTCCAAAAAGTCCAAGATCATCGAAATCGGAGTTCGGAGCTAAGAGATACATACGTTTTAGTGCGCACTGCGCATGTCCGGACGCGAGAGAAAATTGGTCCGGACCTAGTGTCCTGAAAAACGTTTTCTGTGTCTCTAAAGGTCTGGACATGTGGGAATTGGTCCGGACCCTAGGGTCCGGACATGCGTTCGGAGCCTTCCCGAGAGCCGTTAGAGAGGGAGAAACGACTAGTTTTTCCCCTCCCTCTATATATAAGTAGAAGTGTGGTCGGCCCTCGGGGCTTGTTGAGCACCTTGGGGATGTGTTGCCATTGGTTGTTCTTGGCATATGAGCTCTCCAACTCACATATGATTGATAGTGTTCATCCAGTTGTGTGAGAGTGGTTTCTAGTGCGTTGCATTGCGAGTTTGCATCAAGTGGCACTAGGTGGTCGTGTTGCAAGCCGGTGGTGCTTGTTACTCTTGGAGGTTGCCACCTCCTAGACGTCTTGGTGATCGTGGCTCCGTCGAAGCACGCAAGAAGCTTGTGCGTGGCTCCGGAGAAGTGCTTGTGAGGGGCATTGTGCTCGCCCCGCGGGAGATCGCGAAGAGCAACTCTAGTTGAGCGTGTCATTGAGCTACCCTCACTTGTGGGTGGATTTTTGCGGCCCCAATTGTTGGGATAGGTTTGTGGATATCTATTAGCCGCCGAATCACCAAGTGTGTGGTCAATACAACGGGGACTAGCTTGGTGGCGACCAAGTGAACCTCGGGAGAAAAATCACCGTGTCAACTTTGTGTACATCTTCTCGGTGGTTTGCATTCTCCAAATCACTAGCTTGTATTTTACTTTCTCATACTTGTGCTAGTGTTTATTTGTTGCTATTGTAACTAGTTTAATTTGTTTATCTTGCTAGTTACCTTCTTGCTTGTGTAATATAGAAGTAGCACTTGCGTAGCTAATTGGCTTGAGTAGCCTTGTTAGTCACATTGCTTAGTTTGAGTAGCTAAGTAAGTTGAGCTCTCTAGTTGACTTGTGTAGTCTTGCTAGAGAGCATTACTAGTAAGCTTAGGTGCTTTGTGCTTTGCTTACTAGTATGTATAGGAGCTCTCGGTTTCCTTAGAGTACTAGTTGCTTAGGTTTGTGTTACCTTACAACCTAGATTTGTTTAGGTGAGCTTTCTAGTCTGACACCTTAGTTAGCATAATTGACATGCTTTGTTAGGTACTTGAGTTATAGTTAGAGGGATGTAGTCTTGGCTAGACCGTTAGTTTTAATTCCACATTTAATTCAGTTAGCCGGTACGATTAATTTTAGAAAGAACTATGCACCCCTCTAGTCCGCCATCTCAACCCTACACTTGTCCCAAGTTAAAATTGCTTAATTTACAACAAAACTAAATGACCAAAACGAGTGTGTTGCAAAAAGGGGACTGTAACTAAGTAGCAACCCCTACAATCCCACCAACAAAATAGGAAGGAAAAGCAATTTCAAAACACAAAGGTTAACTTTATATACCGATTCTACTAATGAAACTCCATCTGTATATGAAGAAGCAAATATGTGCATGGATCATGGGCGTGGATGGTGATGAGAAGAAAAATTAAGCTTAGCCTTGTTTGCGGTTGTGGTGTAGGAAAAAAAATGTGCGATTGAAACATACTAGCACGATAGGCGCGCTTTCGCTGCGCCGGCCCAGGCCACGACCAGGCAACCCTGGTGACCACACGATTTAACTGTACAAATCCATAGTTAGCAGGTTGTTTTCGAGTAAATGAGTATAATGTTAGCTTGTCAAATCTAATGACATGAGACATGACTGAGAAAATAGATTAAAAGCTGATATAATAAACCCAATCATGTTTATAACATATTTAGGAATAACCAGATGGTATCTATTTATAACCTGACCACAGTCCCCAGACAAAAGAGCACAAACAAAAAGTTTGCAAGGCACAGCACTCAACACCAATATAGAAAGTCTAGAAGTACCAGTACATTAAATCTGTATCTGTTTAGTCCAAAATTACAGGAATAACAAAGTCTTGATTACAATGTGGTAAAAATATTGTATTGGGGATGCGGTGAAAAAAATCCAATAAGACCAAATATATTATTCATCAGCAAGATATTGTTGTGTCAACCTTTTTTCCCATCTCACAAAGAATAATATCGCCTCAAATTGTTCTGCACAAATATGATCCGATTAAATAGAAAATAGAAAATAGTATCATTGTAAGAATGATCTCATAATATAGGCAATGACAATTCCAGAGTACTTAGCATGCAAATTGAGCATCTTTTCGAAAGCTAGGCATAAAAATTATTTACTAATTAAAAAGAGAAAAAGGAACATGGGTACAGTAGCAGACTTAGCTCATCTTGTATATTAAATTCCATCTAAAACAATTCCTAAAATGATGTTTTTTCAGGTAGTCAATATATATGCCTATATCATGATCATGCACCACCTAAGTTGGAAGCATAGTTATATAAGAAAAAAGTTCTTTTATATAAGAGTACTTTTTCTTAAAAAAAAATATATGAGATTATGCAGCCAAAAGAAACGTTCTATAGAGAGCCTTGTGCGTTCATCTACAGTTAGATCCATGAGGGACTCAGTGTAGTAACTAATTCTAATTCCAATGTGGTTCACATTGTCACCCTTAAAACTAAACAAACTTCATTGGATATGGTGCCATCCATGTTACATAGTATCATAATAATTGTTACGAAAATAATTTAAAATGTAACATAAGAAGACCTGATGATGGACTAATGGAAGTAATACCTGGGCTTTAAAAGGAGGAAGCGGGAAACCATAGATAAATCCCCTATTCATATTAGGGTAAAATCGGCACAAATCCAGCATAAGCACTCGATATATTGAATGAAAAAAAATGTATTAACATGGTGTGCAAGCACTAACTCAGTTATCCAATAGAACTACCATGCAGTCATGGTTGCCCCCTTCGTAAGAAAAGCAAGAGGAAAATAGTGGGAAACAGAAGATAAATCCCCTATTGATATTAGCATATTGTACATATTTTCATATGGAGATGTAGTAAAAAATAATCGTGCATATAACATGCATCTCTCATGGTTTTATAAGACATAACACAGATTTAGTTAATAGCACAAATTTGAAGTATATACTAATGATAGTTCTCTTCCTGTTTTGCGTAGCTTCCAAATTAGTAATTGTAGGGTGCTTTTCTCTTGAATCAATGGACAGTGCATCTATGTACAGGAAAATATCAACATACCACCATAGATTAGAGCAAGCACAAAAATCGATCCGGCACAGTGAGGACAACAATCCTTGCAAAGTATCTATGGTCTGAATCTAAAGTATGAAAAGTAACATACCAAGGCATTTTAAGCTTTATAATGAACAAATATATAATAACTTGAAATCTCCATTGGAAAATCAATGCCATATAATACACCAATAATATAGGGACTAACACAGGAAGCTATTTTGTGAATGATTGGTAAATGGTCTCTGCCTAATATGCATGTCGTGGCTAACTATATATAATTAGGTTAGCACCATGTCGTCTAGTCCTTGCCTTATAATGGCCATAGTCAATCCAAATACAACGATTAAAGAGATTTCTTTATCAAGGTGCACAGAGGGCCATCTCCGCTAGTCGCACAGAAAGCATTGGTTGAGGAATACCATGGGAATAGAACAATTGACCGTAATTAGCATATACATGCAACAATATCTAATTGGCATAAGCGCCAAACAAATTTTGAAACAAAAATGTAAGAGCAATTATATATATATATATATATATATATATATATATATATATATATATATATATATGCACAGCAACCCATAGCTGACAATCACCATAACTCACAAACATATGTAAACATCATTGGAAAAAGGGGGGAAAGACTAACTTACAACATCAAGATATAGGTTTGATGTAGCGAAATATGTATCACACAAATAACCATGAATTTTGTTATATCTAACAGAGTATATATGAAGGCAAGCATATATGTAATGAATTCTAAATAAAGAAACACATGCTTCAAAATAAAAGGTAGGATGGTAAGAGCTTAGCAAGGAGCAGGAGCAGGAGCAGTCACCTATAATATTTTCCTCTTCGCGGCAGACTGTGAGCCTAAACCTAAAACAAAACATCGCACAAATTCATTTGAGGTAAGCAGTATAGCGCAGAATAAAGAAAGACATAGAATAAATGAAGACATAGGAACAACCCATACTATCACGACAAACCCAAGTCGATTATAGGCTGGCATGATTGACCACAACCATGAAAATGGGTAAACAGATCGGACAACTCGAGTTGTAGGCAAGTCCAGATCGAAGAACATATCAAGATGAAGGAGGAGACACGAACCTTCGGTGGCGAGGTAGTCGAGGATGATGGTGGCATGTAGCACACTCTTCTTCTCCGGGCAAGCCCACGACGTAACACGTAAGCGTCATCACCATCATGTGCTCTCCCGTCTTGATGCACGGCGCAGACGCCAATGGCGGCATCCGCAGACGGCGCAGCCTGAGAAGAGGAAGAGGTGCCGGATCGATCTGCAGCTGCATCTGAGTGGAAGTAGAAGAGGAAGAGGTGAAGGAGGGATCTGCCGCTGCATCTCAGTGGAAGTGAGGCAGCAAGGTACGGTGTGGGTGTACCTGGCAGGGCCGAGCGCTGGAGAAGGGGAGGCGGAGCCGGAGCCGCACAGGCGGAGGCAGAGGCGCACAGGCGCTTTGCTTTCCTGCGGAGGCGGCGAGGTATGTTTTTTTTTCTTTTTTCACTTTAATTAACACGGTGTTACGGGGAGGATATTTTTAATGCTAGAAAAAGGGATTGCACATGGACCTGCAAGGGATCAGGTGGGCCCGCCAAACAATATGCGGTGGCGCCGGCTTCCATTTACTCCGAGCGTCTGATACAGTAAAAAAAAAGCCTTACATGGCTTGCGTAATTGATGAGCAATTTATCCTGGGTTCTTATAATCCCGCACAACTTCTATGATGGCTATTTTTTTTTTGCGAGCCTATGATGGCTACTTTATGAGTTTATGTCATAAACATAGGCTTTGACTGTTTGATGGCTTTTGACCGGTCACAACGACCATTGTTCATGCAAAAGTTGACATTTTTTCTTTATTGAATGAATGGACACAAGTAACGGCAGGACAGAGTCTCGGTCAGTGTCATCGGAGTCGGACAACAACCACGCATACGTCGGTCAGTGTCATCATCGCATTAATCAATGTGTTTGCTGCCGATGACATGGCCGCAGCCTGTTACAGTATTTACTGAATCTATCACTGGCCAGAAGGTAATTTTGAAAGCCTCATGGGCGGCGTCATGTGCATTTGTTGTGCTTGATTACTCGGATCTGAGGAGCATTTTGCTTGGTCTTTATCTTGCTAAAACCAACTGCCGTCAGCGTTATTAGGTACTTCCTCCCAAATTTCAAGACATTTGACTCTTTTTACGCAAGTCTGACCACTTGTATTATTCAAAAATTGATACAAAATATCACTTTTTTGTCGTGAATTGTTTTATTAATAAAAGTTCTCGAAGAATGACTTAAATTTGACTATTTTTTATAATTTTTTTAAAATAATATGAGTGGTCAAATTTGAGGTCAAAAAAGTCAAATGTCTTATAATTTGATATAGAGGAAGTACTTAGGTACCGTACCTCCGATGCCGCGATGCGGAGTCCACACATGCAGTTGATCACCATTTCAAATTTCACCAGTTCATCACCACGGTTAAAACTCAAACGTGACCTTGTTCATCCGGGTAAAAGTCCAGCTAGCAAGATCTTGTACCAAAGAAATATCAAAACCAGACTAGCAGGGTTCAAGGGATCTAGCGGCTATCAACGCGTGCGACAAGACCAAGAACACTGTCAACTTGTCGCTTGCGCTAACAGTAGTTTAACCATGAGCTGCTGCCCTTTCCGTAGTCGACAATAATTGGAGCTTTCGATGTAGAGTGTTAAGAGTACCATAAGGCACGAGTACTATACTTAGTTAACGTGCAGTGCAGCTCGGCAGCCATTTCCCAACTAACACAACACCTCATCATCACCAAGTGCACAACCACCGTCCGTTTCCACGCCGAGCAGCATCCTCCTCCGCTGCCACCGACACCTAGGCCCCATGCCGCGGGCCCGGAACACCACCTGGGCGGCTTGGGCCCCGGCCCAAGCACACCTTGTGGGGGTGGAGGGTCAGTACAGACCAGATGGAGGCCTAGCTTGGACCCTGGACCCGAAAGCGTCGGTGGTGTTGTCAATCGTACGCATGCTCTCGCTTCGAGGATAATTTAAGAACCGAGGAAGCAGACAAGGAAGGGGAGAGAGGACCAGAGGAGAGGGGGAGGTCCATCGAGGAGACGGAGAGAGAAGGCCAGGAGGCTTCGTCTTCCCCGTCCTCCAATCGGTGCCCTAGCCGAGTCAGCCACAAGGAAGGAAGCGTCCCGCCGTCTCGTCCGACGCTCACCTGTCAACCGGCCTTTTGCTGCAACTTCCAAGTGAGTGTCAGAATTTTCTATACTTGATTCGTATGATCTTGGGTTTTCATGGATCTCTCGCGGCCATCTTTGGACATTGTTTGTGCGCTTTGATGTTCGATGTGGAATTGGGGATTTGGGGACTACGCTAAAACTGTGTCGTGTTGCAAAAATTGAGATGAGGAAAGAGTAGACCAGAGCTCCGGTCCTTGCTATCGGCCTATTGGTGTAGATTTCTCTTCTACGAAGCTGTTATGAATTTTTTCTCTACTCTTCTCGATCTAGTTTCCTCACCTGTTTGTTTGGTCCTAGTAGCTCTACTGATCTAGCATACTAGTTTTATGCGTGTTATAATGGCGGATATGTTACTTTCCACTTTTACAACTAAAAAACATGTTTAATTTAATCTGGCGATAGATTGACTACTAAAAATAGTCTTCCTTGGAAAACCATGTGTCTTCGGTTCATGGTCAAATCGGGTAGGGTGTCGGTTTGTTTCAAGCCTTGTCGTCTGCAAATCTCAATTCGTTTGAATCGCTTCTACTCCATTTTACTGCTTTGGATATTTTGTTTATCTTTGGTACCTACCTCAAACAACAATTTCCCATTGTCATGTTTTTTGAGTTACAAATGCATAGAAAGTAGAAAAGGGTCATGATCCTACCAAAGAGCATGATGAAAAGGAACTTGCAATGCTAAATTTTCTATTAAAGAAGTGTTGCTCCTCTATTTTTAAAAAATTATCAGAAAGTTAGTAATAGATTTGTTCACCAATAGCTAAGTTTCACACGAACAGACGCCACTATTTTTGGAAACTGGTGTCCCCATCTTCTTTTAGGTAAAAGCAAACTATGTCTAGTTTTTTGTTTGTATGTGTGGCAGGGAAGGTACCCTTCGAGAGCAATCCTATCCATAAGATATTTTGCATAATTCAATTAGAAGAATAGTTTTCATATATAGAAATGCAAATACTACAAGGGTTCCATGTTTACAAATCCTATGTTTCTAGGATCCTACGTTGCGGCCCTAAGCACAATATCTAGATATTTTTCTAGTTATATCCAAAAACAACTTGTACGATCATGATTTACATGCTACCATCTGACCTAGTGTAACCGATTGTAAATAACTGCTTGACATATGTGTAATGTTCTTCATTTGTGCTATATTTTTATGTATTTTTTTACTTATTTTATTTTTTAATCCTGTAAACTATTGTGTAATCTTAGTGGTACTAGTGTTAGTTTTTTTCTTCCTAAAATTTCATGTATTCATGATTTGGGTATTACTTTTTTAGAGTCATGCGACGTGTTAAATTACTGATTTGAGCATTATCGATTCTATTTAAGATTTGACACGTGACGACCTTTATATCTATAGTACACTTAAGTGAGTATCAAATATAGTTTAGACTATATAACTTAACTATCTCAATAATCCAAGATCCCATGATCCAGCAGATCCATAGTCCGACCACATGGTTCACTTTGTTTCACATGAAACAAGGCTAAGCTAAAGACTGACATATGTCAATGGCGTTACAACCACCACTAGTCCAACATAGGAGGTCTTACGTTGTTGGCTACATCATATACCCACATGGCCACATGACACCTTAAAACATAATATGATTGGTTACTCTAAGTTATCCTTGAGTTTTCATTGGTGCATTGTTTCAAGGTCACCATGGAAAAATGCCAAATGGATGACGACCTTGAAAGTTTAAAACCACTAACTATCATGCTATTTTGTGACAAAAGAGTTAGTAGGACCCACCTATCCTTAGCGCGTACATATTAAAAAAACTTTATTTATTCAAAAATGGGTAAAAAGTGGTGCCAAATAAGAAGGCGCTCGCATAGCGTTCACTACTTGATGTATTTGTAGCACGTCATACATATCTAAGAGGCACATCCTTCTTGTTGGTACATTATGGCCATTCACTGCATGACACTTGCGCCTAATAAAAAACATGATACTCGTGGAGATGCATGAAAAAGATAAGTTCTCCAGTGGAATGAGAAGGTGATCGCATAGCATTCACTACTTGTTGTATTAGTAGCACAACATTCTTATCTATATCCTTCTAGATGTAAAGGTATATATGTATTTGCCCATTCAATACATGACACCTATGCAAATAAAAAATAAATTATACTTGTAGAAATTGAAAATATAAGTTCTACAGTGGAATTGATTTTGCATTGGTAAGTACAAGGCCAATAGCCATCTTTTTGTTTGTTACTAGAAATATTTAAAATTAATCTTAAAGTTTGTTCATGTAATCAAGTCCAAAATTTTTTAGATCTGATTTTGGTTCTTTAATTCATGATTTGCTTAAATTTGGACGCAAATCTCAACATTCATTTATCTGTCATCCCCTGTCTAATTAATACTCTCTCCATACTTGTATTAGATATCATTTTGAACAACGACATAGACTACAAAGCGTAACTTTGAATGCTTATGTTTTGAAATATATTTATTTAAATATAATATGTGTTTATTTTTATGAAAATATTTTTCAAGACAAATCTATTGATATTATTTTTATTTTCCAAACTCAACAACTTAAAAGTTATTCATGATTTATATTCCCAATGTTTGACTCAAACCTTGTTCAAAACGACATCTAAGTAAGTCGTAGTCATGACTAATATTTTCTGGTCCGACCACTTCTATGAAACTTGTTGTACACTGCATCCTGTGTAACAATGTTTATGAGATTAAGGGTATTTTGATTTTAGTATGCCACAGGAAGGTTTGTCAGAACTATGAGGTCTATTTAAGAGCTGATAGTATCAGGTCAAATGAACAAACCAATTCTAAATGCATTTTCTAATACTCGCGAGTCATATATTTCTACCATTGTATTTTTTTTCAAATTGAGCATATGTTCATATATGGTCATGCTTTTAAATTGAAATGCAACACAAAAGAAGCATGTTTGTGCGAACAAAGCAGAAACAACTTCGATTTACTTTATTACATTACATAGAAGTTCAGGACTGTTTCTAAGTTACCTAGTTAAATTTGGACTAATCTATTAACCCGTTTCTTCTTTTGTAGTTTTGAAAAGATCATAGGTTTTGGACAAAAGAGAGTAGATATGGAACCATCCTCTCAGCCTCAGCTTACAATGGACACTGCTGCTAATGGATCACAAGTGTATCATGCTTTTGCCTATGCACCTACAACAACAGTAGTTGCTCCTGCAATTACATCTGCTAGTTTACAGTTTCCAGCCACCCCTGCTCATATGAGTGCTCAACACCAGACTGTCAACCAACAAGCTCAACAATTTCTCCAACAGCAACAAAAACAACAACTTCAGCAGTTCTGGGTTGAACACATGACTGAAATTGAGGCAAGGACTGATTTCAAGAACCACAACTTGCCACTTGTGAGGATAAAGAAAATTATGAAAGCCGATGAAAATGTTCATATGGTCTCAGCTGAAGCTCCTGTGATCTTTGCAAAAATTTGTGAGATATTTATACAGGAGCTGACACTGAGGTCGTGGATGCACACTAAGGAGAACAAGCGCCGCACCTTACAGAAGAATGACATTGCAAAAACCATCACTAAGACTGACATTTATGACTTCTTGGTCGACATTGTTTCTAGGGATGAGATGAAGAAGGACAAAGTTGGGCTTCCTAGGGTTGGGCTGCCATCCATGGGAGCCCCAACCGATGCATATCCATACTACTACATGCCCCGACAGCAGTTGCTTGGTCCTGTAATGGTTTATGGTGCTCGACAAAGCCAGCCAATGACATATTTGTGGTTGGAGCCTCAGGAACACCAGCCGCAAGCTCCTGAAGAGCAGCAATCTTTGCACAAAAGTGGCTGAGAATGTTGCTCAGAAGCTATCACCTGATTCAGAGTTCTCATTTTAGGTTGTCCAAGCTACATGTTTTTGTTATCTAATATCGTTGGGAATCAAACTGAAATGGTGATCCTAAGTAGGGTCTAGCATCATAGTAGTTTCATTTTTGCTATGATGTTAGTTGAATGGATAATGATTAGTGTCTTGTGGATTAAAGTTACCATATCATTTCCTACCATTCCAAAAGTTTGCCTCCATGAGGACTTCAATATAAAATGTTGGGTGTTAATGCTTCTATGCTCTGCTTGTGTTATGCAGTTCATGCTTGCTCTTGATTCATAACATGTAAGGTGCTGTTAATTTGAAATTTTGTTTCAAACTTGTGTTTAGTTAAATTCTAAGATCGAGTAGAGTTGACTAGTTGGGCCATGGTCATTCACTCTCGAGACCAAATCAGTCATTTGCACTAAATTTTCTCAAGAAGTTGGGTGCACCTTTGTTAACAAAATTTCTAAATAGAGTAGGTAACTACTTCATGGCATAATGTGTCATTTCGTCGCCTAAATTTAACATGACTTGACAATGTTTGCAACTAAGGATTGTTCCTTGCTGCTGAGGTTTTTTACTTTTATCTCATGGTGCACTTGAGCAAATAGTGCACAAGTCCAAATAGTTAATTGCGCACTGAACAAACGATAGACAGTCAACACAAGTCTTTTTTGTGCACTTGTCCAACTTTAGACGGTTGGAGAAGTCTCATGCTATGAATCTTCTAGGAAGGTGCTTGTAGAGGAAGGTGCATGTCTAGGTGGCAATCACCTTCCTTTAGTCCTTTACTAGATAAATAGGGACCACCGTTTACTTTTGACTGCGCTATCAATCTTTTGACTACACTAATAAATAAGTTGTTTATGCTTGTACCTTTTTTTATGTTTTAGATTGAAAAAGCCATGATATTGACACAAAATGTTTTATAATGAAACCACGCCATTTTACTAATGGGAAAAGTGTTTTGCCCTCGGAATTCTTGATCGGCAACTCACATTTTCGACCGAACAGTCTCAGGTGCGTTGAGTAACTTCCCGGCATTGTTTTCTCCATAAGTCCATTTCCGCACTCAGACAAGCACGGTCGTTCTTGGCTTATATAAACGCCAAGACAAGGGAAGGGAATCTGAGTTTCTGAGAACGGCCGGTGACCTTCTCCGTTTCCGCACCTGCGACTGCAAGCACGGCGGCGGCTCGTTGTTCTGCTGGGCAGCTGGTTTTGAGGGGCTCAGGCGGCGCAGGCGCAATGGGTCGTGGGAAGGTGCAGATGAAGAGGATCGAGAACAAGGTGAGCCGGCAGGTGACCTTCTCCAAGCGCCGCAAGGGGCTGCTCAAGAAAGCCGAGGAGCTCGCCGTGCTCTGCGACGTGGACGTCGGCGTCATCGGCTTCTCCGAACGCGGCAAGCTGTTCAACTACTCCTCGCCGGCCAGGTCTGAGTGACTAAATTGTCGTAGACCTTTCTTTGCCATACCATTTCTTTGGTTCTGTTCATCGCTCTGGGATTGCTTGGGTTAATTGTGGATCGGATTGCTTGGATTGTTCGTCCGTGATCGGAAAACACGGGAAGAACTGTTGGCGTTTAGGTCTTCTTTCTTTTACTTTCTTTCTTTCTTTCTTTTGAAAAGCAGTGATTAGGTCCAATTTGGTATGTTTTTGGAGTATGCTTGGATGAAACACGCGTGATTATGTTCTTGGACACCACGTACAATCATAAAACTTCCATCTCCAGCCTTCACCCCCTCACAAATGTCGCAGTTGCATAACACGCCCATTAGTATAAGATAATCCCAGAATCGATCTTGTTAATCCCTAACACTAACACACTCCACACTCACCATCTGCGAAGCTTGATTGATCTGATTCACCGGTACGAGGCGGCCACCAACACGCAACTCTTCGTTCAGGAGACAGAGTACCCTGATCGTCAGGTACGCAGACCCACCCAATGCAGCTTCAGTATCTTCATCAATATGTTTATGTGTCATCTCTGTCTGTTGCTGATTGATTTTCCCCCATTGCAGCAGCAGCAGCAGATGGCCGCGGAGATCAGCAAGCTGCGGCATGAGTGCGAACAGCTTGAGGCCAACTGGAAGACGTACACGGGAGAGGACCTGTCGTCTCTGACTTCAATGGTCCAACTCGGCGAGCTCGAGCAGCAGCTCGAGTCGGCCGTCGGTAAAGTCCGTGCAAGAAAGGTATCTACTGTTCAGTGATCCTGAATTCCTGATACACACTGCCTCTGCGTGCGTGCCTTATTGTGTTTTCTGGCACTGGCAGGATGAGCTGTTCATCAACCTGATAGAGGAGCTTCAGGTCAAGGTAACTGTAACGGCTTCGCATGAACATTGAACAGTAGCATGTAGCCGTGTGATCGATCGATTCATTCGCTAGTTGTAGTTGACCAGCTGGTAGCTGTGAAGTGATTTTGCCGCTGCGATGTGACGCAGATCAACGAGAACGGGCGCCACGACGGCGCCGCCGCTTCAGGCGTGGAGACCGAGGAGACGACGACGATGGCGGAGCCGCCGCCACCGATGCCACAGTCGCCGTCGTTTGCGTACCTCCTGGCTGTGGAGGAGAAGTCGGCGGCGAGCACAATGCTGCGTCTGTGGCCGCAGACGGACGAGGACGCTGACGGTGGGAGTTGCAGTCGCCGCGGTCTTCAGCTGTGGTAACAAACCGCGTACGCGTACGTCACTCCGAAGCTTAGCTGATGATCACTACTGCTAGTCAAGATTAGTCTTTTTTTTTTCCTTTTACCCTTCGTGCAGACAAATTGAGCGAATTTGGTTATTCTTTGCAGATCGAAGGCAGTAGTAGACTGGTTTTGCCCGGCCGGGGACGGACGTGTCGATGATCAGATGGGTGGACATCAGGACATGACATTAACAGATTTACTTAATTTGCAAAAGTAGCAAGCCTAGAACAAACAAGTTTGTTAAAGAAAGGAACTATCATGCTTAAGTAGTATAGGTCGTCTAATTATGCTCAAGTGGCCATACTTTTCTATGCCTTGGTCACATCTAGTGGCATTTTGGATTTCTGGGTCTGTTCAAACTGTCATTGGTTGCCTTAACATAGCCAGGATAAATCTTTGTTTCATCAGTACCTTAATTTGCTGATATTAATGTTAGTCGGAGTTAAAGATCGTGATGGGTATGCATGGACCCTCCTATTGTTCCGTTTCGTGTTTTTGCCTTTTTGATTGAAATTTGATGAAGTTCGGCTGTTACCGTTTTGATGTTTGATGATGAGATGGTCGATGTTCGATCAATTACTGATTTTGATTACTCCCTGATTAATAAAGGAGGGAAAAGATTTGTATATACTAGTACAAACAATTGTAATATTATTCTCAACAAGACGCGACCATATGATTATAGGGGTGTTTGGAACTACTCTGTTCCATATTTTTTTAGTCAAATACATTTAGTTTTATGGAGTTAATTTAACAAAAAAAAGTTATGAGAATATCTAAAGGGATACTCCACCAACTTCAGGTTTCTGTGAAATTGCTTCAGGATAAAGTTTGTGAAGCACTACCCAGCAACCCCTATGGAAGTGATGATGGACTCTGACCGAGACCAACACACCCCACAGAGCGGCATACGAACCAGACGGCACCTTGGCACACGGGACACGGCACGTGAACAGGACGCGTCGTCGCGTGCGGCGGGGCGGGCGGCGGCCGAGACCAATCGAACCAGACCCAGCGGCGGGCCGGACCCGTCCGTCCGCGCGCTCGGCCGCTGCCCGCGCCCGCCATCTCGGAGAAGCTTCACACACCCTCGATCGATCCTGCCCCGCGGGCGCCGCCTTGGCCTTCTTCTACGGGGGCACAAAGCCCTAGCGCTCGCGTGGCGATCGGAACCAAATGGCCGGCCCGTGGAGCCGGCGGCTCCTCCACCGCCCTCCCCCGGTTCCCTGCTTTGAGGCCAGGCCGTAACGCCCCACCACCGCGTACGTCTCTCTCTCGCGCTCCATTCCCTTCCTCTAACCCTAGGCTCCGCTCGGCGTTCGTCTAACCCCTCGTAATTGTTAGTACGGGTGACTGGATGTGGCGCGTGCCTCCCCCCGCCGCCGCGGTTCCTGCGTCCGCATTTGATGACGCCGCGTCCGCGTGGGGGCGCTGGAACTCGAAATCGCTAAGCGGTGCGGAACGTTGGAGCCTTGATTCGATCCTCCTCCGGGAGGGCCTTTCGCGCGCCGTGATCCCAAGGTGAGGCCATCCGCGAAATTTAGGCGTTTCACCGCTTTGCGAGGAATTTGGGCGCATTTCCCTTTTGTTGCGATCGAAATAGCGTCTCGCCCTGTGCAGTTCTGAGTTCGAATTGTTTGTTTGCTGTCCGTATGATTTGGCTTGGCGTTATTGTGGGTGATCCGATTGCTAATCGGTGGTTTATGGGTGAGAACCTTGCGATTAGGGTTATGAACGTGAATTGGGGTGTTGCTTACGTGAATATATTTCCTAGACCCGGTCTCTTTGTAATGTCATTCGTGTTTGGGGCTTTGGGCTTAGTGGCTGAGTGGCGCTTGAATTTGTTACCTTTCTCTCCTGCTAAAAAGTGGCTGCTGACCTGCTGTTAACAGCAAACCTATTTTGCAGGTGATGTGCATTTGTGGTTAGTACAGGAATCTCTACTCAGCATGAATTGACATGTGTAATGCTAAGACTTGTGTAACGCATTCAACTCTGACGTATTGCTGTCGTTTCTTTTGGGTAGTGGGCGGGCACATTATTGTGCATGTTAGCACATCTAGTTTGCTTTTACAAAAATGGTAAACCGATCCAATGTTTAATTGCTTCATAGTTGATGCAAAACGTGTAGACTTTAAATTGCATGGTTTAGCAATATGTATCTTACCATTGTTAGCAATATCTTTTTTTAGGCTGATCTGCTGCAAGGGTGCTATCTTTAGATTCATGGTTATGTAAGTCTCTCCTTTAGTTAGTTTTATATTCCCCTTAGTGCAGGTGAATAATGGTAAACGTAAAGCCGAAAGCTTACCAGAGAAGCAAACACTGGGAGTTTTATTTGTTAGCATGACAAACCTATGTTGTCTGTATTCTGCCTTTTCTGCCTTTTGCTCACAACTGGTTTGGGAAACAGTATCAATGACCATGCAAGCTGTTGAAAATAACTTGGCATTATTTTACCAAATGGAATGCACAGGTGTAGGATTGTCCCCTATTGATCTTGTGTTCATAACTCAAAAAGCTATTCTTGGTTGGCCATTTTATAAACTAAATGAACTGGTGCACATATTGTTTTTCTCGTTTGTTATAAATCTGTCAGTTTATCAGAGTAAAAGAATATGATCAATGTTTCTTCTATCTTATGGTTGTTGTGCCTCTTAGTTGGTTTACCATAAGCCATCACTGCATCAGTTAATGATTTAATGTTATTAAACCCACTTTTTGTACTTCAAGACTGGTCAGTTAAATTTAGATTTTGACTGATCGGTTCAGGTGTAACATCATATTGGTTTGTTCAGTTGGTGAAATCTTTGAACCTATTTGCTTAGCATAATACAATAAACCTCCTAAATTCGACTATAATTTACAGTATAATCATCCTTGTATGCTGCAAGTCTGATTTTTTTTATATGTTAATCCCATGATAAGTTAGAAACACAACCTTGATGGTTAAAAGAACTTTGAGTCACATTCTCTGTATCATGCATTCCATATTTGATCAACCTCAACTGCTTGATGCTTCATTTCATACCTTTGGATGCCTTTCATTTGATAACATAAATATCCTGTATTCTTAGTTTGAAAAGGACCTTGATTTACATTGATCAATGGCTTGACACTTCATTTCATTACTTTGGATACTATCTCTGTCCAAAAATATAATGGATTCTGGGCTTCTGGCTATGCACACGGACAAGTACTTGTCTAGGTACATAGCCATAATGCTTTATATTTCAAAACAGAGGTAGTACTTTTTCACTTCATAATCTAAATATCCTGTATTGGTAGTTTGAAAAAGACCTCGAGTCGCATTTTCAATTGCATGCACTCCATATCCTAAAAACTTTTTGACACTTCAATATATTCCTCTGGATGACCTATGGCTGCATGCTGCTTACAAGTTCTAGATCATGTATGATGTAAAAGTCAGAAGTTATACTCCCATCCCCTTCCTGTGCAGCAACCACTTATATTACACACTTTGCTGGTTAATGTTATTCTTATTAGTTGTTACTGTTGCGTCACCTATTTCTAATTTTGTGCATCGTCGAGAATTTGTGCATGTGTAGATTTCCTTACTTTACCTGAAAACAGGGGCTATAATGTTTAGAAAAGTAGCTCAATGAAAAGGATCTCGATGTCATGGATCACAGTCTGATCATCTAGCTGCTTTTCTACTGTAGACTGGTTGTCTCATTCATTGCTCCTTGTTTTCCTCATTAACTCTCTTTCTCTTGACAAGGATCCACTGTAATCTGATTGAGTAAGTAGTTAACTGTGTGAAGAAACACTGACAGCGTTAATCATGAAACTGGAATTTTTTATGTGCTATCTGTTTTTTTTTGGTAATTTTATATCAAAATTTCTAGGTGATTACTAGGCATTTCTCATGGTGGAAGATTTTTTGAAGTCCTTTTCCTATGGGTATGGGTAATGGAATTCAAGTGGTTTTGATCTTGATGTAGAGTTCAATGTGCATTGATGAGCCCTTCTATACTTGGCCTTTTGGCGTTGCATGCATGAACTAGCAATAGGTCACTCAAGTCATTCAGTACTATCACAGATGTATGTTTTCTGATATATTTGGACTCTAATTATCTTCTTGTATGTGCTGTAAATCCTGGCAAAATATTATCTCTCATCTTACCCTTTTTTCCGGGGAAGAGGTTGGAATTCTGCCAATCAATTAGGAAGGAAAAGAGTTTTGTACAACACTCAAGCCAACTCTAGAGGAGTCAAAAAGTATCACAGAAATATCTTTTTAATCATGAAGTCTGTCACATGAATACATGGATGCAATCCTGGTGAACTGACATGTTTGTATGCCTGCAAATGCTTGTTCACAATATGAGAAGTTATCTGTTATTGTAGTTATTCCTTTGATTTTTTTTCTCATCTGCATTTTTAATTTATTAGGATAGAGGAGTATCAAACCCTGGTTAGCTAGGAAACTTGCTAAAACCAGTTTCTCATGGAGGTATTTACAAATTGGTGACCCCAGGTTTGAAGCACTGGTGGGTCTCCTCAACTGGAGGCACCAACCAATCTAAGAGCTTTGCTGAACTACATATTATTATCATGGACAGTAACATTAGGTGTTTATACCTTCATTCAGCGGGGACAAAGGAAGTAATGATTTAGATGAAGATTCAGAATTTGATATGCGTTCATTTCATGATACATCCCTACATGCAAAATTATTGAAGTGCATGTTTTCTTTCCAGGAGATAAATGTCTGTACTAAGTGAGGACTGAGAGCAACTTCAACAGTTTGACATTTAGACTTGGCATATCTAATTTTGCCAAAAAAACTAAAAAACTACTAGTCAACAGTTAGACATTTGGGCTTGATATTTTTGTCAAACTCCCCATAACCAGCCCATTGCGCGCATTTTGCCGCGCGTGAAAGCCGCGAGGCATTCATCTCGCGCGAGTTTTTTTATCCCCGCGACGATACTCCCTCGCGCCGCCATTCCACGCTCTCGCCCCCACACTGGACTTGGCGGTCTTGGCCTTGACGCCGGCGGCCGTCTTGGAAGGCTTCTGAGTAGCTGTGGTGGAGTCCTCGAATGTGTGCGTGCCGCCGTACTTGCAGACGTGATGGCAGGAGCCGGCCGACGGCCTGAGGTAGCCAGGGACGGGCTTGGCGATGGCGATGGCGCCGCCACTGTGGTGAGTCAGATCGCGTGCTGTCGCGTCCCGTCGATTTGGATTTTGGAGCCTTGTGTGGCCATCTGCACCTCCATTTTCTGCCCTGGACCAAGTCGATGGAGGTAGGTCTTGGCTTGATTCAGTCAATAACAAAATGGTAGCGTAAATCTGCAGGGGATCGGAAGATAATGGGTTGATCAGGTTTGAAGCTTATCTATCATCTGATCTGACTAGAAAGAAGCAGAGCAGGGTGGCAGCGTGACAGCATCACGAAGAACTCACCGGCACCGGAACTGCGCCGATTCACTTCACGAAGAAGACGAGGTCCGCGATGCTGCGAAAAAAACTAAATAAACCCCGGGAAAAAAATGTCTGGGTCCACAATTTTCTTTTTTGCCAAGTGAATATGGGGAACTGTTGGAGTTTGCATCTTTTTACCTTTGCCATATGTATTTTAGAGTTGACAAATTTCATGTTTTGCCAAACCAAAATTGTCAAACTGTTGGAGATGCTCTGAGGACTGTCACATCCATCTAGGATTTTAACATGTTAGGAGTAGGTATGACAGATTCATAAAATGATTTATTCCATGGGCTTTTCTCTCAGTTTTTCCTTGTGTTTCTTTTGTCCAGTGTTTTATGTCTCTTTCAGTTCCATAACATTGTATTGTTTATTCTCAATTGTTTGTTAAATGTGGATATTTAAGGTCTGTGGATATTTAGTCCTAGAAAGTACCTAATAGAGCATTAAACTGTCATACTATTGACAAGGGAATCCAAAAGGAAGAATGTGACAATGCTGTTACATCCTTCAGTTCTATTTTTCTTTTGATGTTTTTTTAGCAGTATATACATCAACCATTCCATGGTATTGTCTATCTCTGTTTTTATTCCCTTAGGCCCTATTTGGATGTTATCCGATTCACCTCAATCAACATGTGTTGGTGTGGATTGGAGTGGAATTTAGTTCAACTTCCACTCCAATCCACCCCAACACATGTGGATCGATATGCATAGATGTGCATCCAAACAAGGCCTTAGGGTTACTAAAATACACATGTGCACTGACCTTTCTTGCAACTTAAAAGCAGGGACTATTGGTTTCTCTGCCATTTGCATGCATTGAAGTTTTTTTCAGTAGAATCCATTTAGCTGAACCCATTATTTATTGTACTATAACTGTACAAGCGGCATCAACACTGCACAATTCAACATCATGTTGAATCTACATACGTGGATTAATTCCTCGCATGTCATAACTCATAGTCATTATTGGGGTTGTCTGTATACTTGTCTATCTATTTGAAATTATTTCTTCCAGTGCAATTGTGCTGTAAATCCTTGTAGATGTCCTATAGCTATATGATGTGCATCTACCCATTAGTAGGTTACAAATGGGGGGAAGTAGGTTACAAATGGGGGACGTGGTGCCTAGTCGTATGCCTGTTCACAATGTTCTGCTATACCCTTTGAATGTTCGTACATTTAAATTCATGTTCGTTGAATCTTAATGTATGCTCACACTCAAAAGTCTAGACAGTGCAAGTCCTCCTATCGTCAGGAACAAGCTTTCTGGGTAAAAAAATAGTGAAAGGTTTATAGATTTGTTGCTGACTGTTTTGTGGGTGATAGAAATTAGTTTTCATTCTGCTTAGCTTAGCTGTGTGCCAGAGTCATAGATTGATTCCTTGTGAAGGATAGGTAGGGATATGTTTTTTTAGTCTATCTGCTCTGTACTTAGAGATTAGAAATTTGGAGTCTCAAATTGGCTAAGAACATTATGCTGTTGTACTTGCAATTGTTTCTTTAAAATGAAAAACAGAGTAAGAATATAATGTGTTGTGCAGTGATCTGAATTATGCATGCTCTTACCTTAAGAAAGGAGAAATTAGGAGTAGGGTCGTAATCTGTAATGGCTCTTGAACTCTGGATGACTTTTCATAAAGAAAATTTACTTTAAGATTTGATTGGGCCTGCCATTGTAATCTAGGAATTACTGTCGAACTTTAGATTGTTCTTTTTTTTTAAAAAAAATCATAGCCTGACATGTGTTTCTTTGTTATTGTAAGGTAGTTGCGACTTCCCTAGCAAAAAGATACTGCAGGACATATGTACGGTACAATATAAGACTGATTACTGCGTTCCGATATTGAAACTAGGGCGAGATTTTTTTTTTCAATTTGGTTCAGTATCGTTGAACGAAAATGCTTCTGAATAGCGTCCCCCCTCGTCTGCTGTTCTGCATTGCTCTTTACAACGGCAGACCTCCATGTTTGATCTTCCTCCAAGCTTTTCTCTCGGATGCAAGCACCGCTTAATGTAGTCTAATGACTCGAGATGAGAATGGGAGCGTTGGTATGGCTGCATTGTTTATTTGTTTTTTTTCCTTTGTCAAAGGAGGGAGTATGTAGATTTTTCAGGGGAAAAAAATCTTCAATGCTATTCGGACCTAAACGCTTCACTTCACCGGGACGCTAGAGATAACGTTCCCGGTGGACGTTTAGGCCATCATCATCAATGAGAGTTTCATGTCTTAGTTTCTAATGCTCTCATATTTTAGAATAAATACTGAAGAGTTTTATGGGGATGAAACTTTCTATACTCACATAAAACTTTTATCATCTCTTTTTATAAATAGGGTGTCATATTAACCTATTTAATGTCCATAAAACTCTATAAAACTTCCATTGAAATTGGCCAGGGATCCCGTGCAGCGCGTCCTCTTCCGGTCGACTTGCCTGGGAGCACGAGCCGCCATCGTCACGAGACGACGACCGCGCCTCGATCCCAGCTCGCGAGGGGGGCTTTTGCAAAATAAGCGACGTACAGACGGGCCTCGACGACGCGCTGTATTAAACACGACGTTCCCTCCCGGCTGGCGCAGGACAGGGCGGACGTGAAGGACGGCGGCAGGGACGCGGGACGGTGCTGGGCTTTTGGGCTTTTTGACACGTAGCCCAATATTATGATTGGGCTTTTGGGCTCATAATATTGGGCTAGTAACAAATTTTGGGATAATTCTCGGCCATGGCTATCATGAATGTCTTGTGGGCTTACTGGCCCAGCACGGGAGCCGCGGCAGGCAGCACACCATTCCACTCTCTCCACCCATCGCCTCCCATGGCGACCAGGGCGGCGGCAGCCACGCTCACGGCGGCGGCCACGTCCTCTCTCCTCAGGTAAACTCTTCGATTCTGCTCTCCTACAGTAGTTCCGAGAAGCAATTGCATCCAATCCCGTCAGACCCCGTCTTTCTCTCTCTTGTTACAGGCGCTCTGCCTCACTGCGGCCGCAGGGTCTCCGGGTCCCCCTCCCCCACCGCGTGCCTCCCCGAAGGTGTCTATTCGTGATCATATTTGTTGTAACTTTGTATTGGATTTAGGGCCGTTCGTGTTGCCGAGGTTCGGCTTCTTGATTTGTGCGTTTCTTTGGATTCGAGTAGTTGCGGCCTCTGCTACAATCTTTTGCATTTACTTGCTTGCTGATGGCATCCTAGTGGCAAGTACAATTCCTCTCACTGCTTGGTTGCTAGCGAAAGCTATGCTACGTTCTAGAATAATTTGTAGGACAACCGTGTTTAGAGTTGTTCCAGAGTTAACATTGGATGTCAGTTGAAACACTTGACTGAGCTGAGAGAAACTCCTCCATGTTTAGACATGGACACTGCAAGGTGAATATTAAGGCAGAAGAAAATCATTCCTGACATAAGCTTTTGTGTTAGGACAACATCCAGGTTCACTAGAAATCAATATAAGTATAAGTTGAGAACTTGTGATTCATTTCTTCCATACATGAAAAGCACCCCAAGTGATCTAGTCTTCTGTGGACATACTTGATTTCAGTCAATTGGTAGTCAATAGCAGGGAGGATTGGTGGAAATACTCATAACCTTTGTTACCCTTCTTCTGCAAAATGGTCACTGTGGCCTCCAAGTTTGTTGGTCATAAAAACTTATGTGTGCAAATTGGTTGAATTCAATCCAACCAGATCGGGCTACTTTCAGTTGCTAGTTACTTTGAGCTTCTACTAACTTCAGGTCCTTTGAATTTTTAGAGTCAGCTCTTTTAGCCCATTACACACTCATGGTCCTTAAATACTCTAAAGTTGATTTCTGATACATTTCCCTGCTGCTTTAGATTTGTGCGCCATATTGCTTCATCAACAAATGAGGAAGCTGCTGCCAAAGCAGCCACCACCACTGCTGATACTGGAGGACCAACCATGTACATCTCATAAACTTGCTTATGCTCTATTTTTTTGCACTGGACATTCATTTCCATTTAATTTGCTCAGTTTCGACAAGATCATTGCAAAGGAAATTCCTTCAAGCATCGTATATGAAGATGAAAATGTGTTGGCATTTAGAGACATTAATCCACAAGCCCCTGTGCACGTTCTAGTCATCCCAAAAGTAAGAGATGGGCTAACTGGATTAGACAAGGTATGTGGTCTAGTTCATGTTATGTTCACAAACGGAGTCGATCCTGTATAACATTTTACCATGACTTTCATGGCATTGTTACATGTTCTTAGGCTGAGCCAAGGCATGCTGAAATTCTGGGCCAGCTTCTTTACGCGGCGAAAGTAGTAGCAGAAAAGGAAGGTGTAGCAAATGGGTACCGTGTTGTCATAAACAATGGAGCTGAAGGATGTAAGGAGCTCATGGGCAACCTTCACCCCACATAAAGTTTTTTTTTTCTGTTTCTTCTTTCCAAACGTTTTCATTTTTATGCTAATGGTGTGTCATTTATCTGTCCACAGGTCAATCTGTCTATCATCTGCACCTGCATGTACTCGGTGGAAGGCAGATGAAGTGGCCCGCTGGTTAAATTACGAAGGGGGACATGTTTGATTTCTTTTGTGTCGAGCATACCCTCTTTGTTAGTTTGCTGCTTGTCTGACTGTTGTTCCAAAAGGAGAAAGAGTGATGTACTAGTATCTGCCCCTGTGATGACCCCGTTTGAGCACTCACCTCTGGAATTACTAAGCTTTTGCAGCATTTTGCTAAGGAAAAACTTTTGCAGCAGATTCTTTGAGAATATTAAACAATTATCCTGGCAAGCAATCAGCCGTGCATATTTCAAATGCCCCTTCCGTGAACGTATGCATCTTCAAGATTGTTGAACCATCCAAATGCTGAGCAGGATTGTTAATTATTTTTATGTTGGAATCCAGATGAAAGCAGCTGGGTCAAAAATCCAAATGGACTTCCTTCTGTTCCATTTTAGATAACTAGATAGGCCAAGTGATACCATTTGTTGCACATGTACGGAGTACACACATACAGAGCCATGTGAAATTTTACATACACTGATACACACATACAGTTTTACTGTGCTAGAAAACTGATAAAGCGAGAGAAATCATGCAGTAACACACTTTTCTTGTACGTATACACATGATGGCATAATGATTGATAGGACATACAACAACTCCGAATCCTGCAAGAATTAATGATTGGTGGCCAAACATAATTCTGTTCGGTGCTTACAATAAGCAAAACCAAAGTGTTATCAGGTTGTTCGGCCATCATAATCACTCTAATGGAATCATTGCATGCTAAAAACCAAATTTTCAAGTCAAGCACAGCTCATTTCTGGTGTCAAGGTGCATCTTCTCTGCCCATCCCACATCCCCCATCAGCAACTTGGCACGCTGGATGCTAACCTTTACCCAGTACATGCTGGTCTGGAAGAGAAAAGACAATTGCTGAAAGGTCGAATCCGTCCTTGAAGAGAAAAGTCAATTGCTGAAAGATTGAGAATTGAATCCCTTGTTGGATGAGGAAAGAGACGTTGCTTGCAATCAGAACAGGTTGGTTAGTTGCGTTGCATTGCATTGCATTGAGAGGTCCCAAGGATCAGATGGCGCCGATCGAGGTGCCCATGCCGGGACACAGCTGGACTAGCAATGACCGAGAGGACAGGCTACACAACAGAGACGCATACGAATACGTGCAGATGCAGCGAGCACACGACAGCGTCTCTGTGGGGAGGGGAGGGGGCAAAACGGCAGCGTCACGAGGAGCGGGTTGGGCCGGGTGGGCGCACGAGGGACCATGCATGCCTGCTTAAACACCCTCCAATGCGCAACGCCACCTCCGTCCGTGCATGAGTCGTGCTCTGATTTCGTCCCCTTTGCCTTCGCACACGCCAAAACTGTAGCTGCATGCATGCCCCCCTCAGTCCTCTTCTGCTCGTTTATTTGGGCGTCCCAAATCCGGGGAAGAAGGAAGAACACTTTGCTGGTGTGAGAGGTTGAAGCTGCCAGCATGATCTGGCTGCTCAAAGGCCGGCTGGCCGGCGTCTCAAGTGCTCGGCCGGTGACGTTTCACCAGAATACCAGATCATGCTGCAGGTTCACTCTCTCGCAACCAGCAAAGGGCCCGGCGGCAAAGCATCGTGGATGCCGGCTGCCGTCAGATGAGTTCCTTCAATTCGCTGGTATGTATGTGCTTGTTTCATCTTTACTAAACCAAGCGTCGTGCATGTCTCACAGGAGTAGGATTCGCGTATACTTCGTGGTTTCCCAAAAAACAAAAGTCTCTGAACTATAGTAATTTGTGTTAATGTGTTGGCAGTAAGTAGTTGCTGGTTTCTCAACAAGGCATCAGGATGAGCTGACAATGCAGCCTTTAGAATGCATACTATTACTCATTCATTTTTTTCGTCTTTTTTACTAATAAAGAAAGCTTATTGCTTAACCACAAACAAAGATTAAAAGGGGGTTTAGGGGGGGGGGGGGGGGCAAGTCAATTGTTCATTTTTTTCAAACCAATAATTGTTTATTTTTTTCCGTCATGAATTATTGGTTGTATACTTGTGTAGATTCAGTTAGTAGCTAGGCTTCTATACACCTTTGCTACATCCGTCGGTGCATTTTTAAATATGATGTCATAGTAGAATAAATTCCAATTTGATCTTGATTTGATTACCAAATATATTGTTTAATTCTTTTCTCTCAAGAAGATTACTGTTTCTACTAGTTATTGGTAATTTGGATTATTTATAATGAAGTATATACATCAAATATATGACTAACAATCACATCATGATTAGTAGGACTAACAATTACATCAGGAAAGCCTTGAGAGTTTCATTCTATATATAGTTTCATAGGCATTTAATTTCATGACTCATTAAAAGTTGGTATTCGTGGCAAGAGAGTTTCATCTAGATAAACTCATTTCTTCTCTGTTTTCTTAAACACACTAACATATCACAAAAAATACCTATGTGACAATATATTTAATGTAAATAAAACTTCCACTGAGACTGTCCTAATGGACTTCACTGTGATTACTATGAAAAAAGATGGCCATGCGGAGACTTATTCTTCCAGCAATTAAAGAAGGCTCACTCTTGTTGAGGTGGTAATTCCTCATAGGTTCCTAGAAATGCTTCTGCCGGGGGATCTTAGAGGATCTTGGATAGTCCTCATAGGCATAGAAAATACTCATGTTGCTCCATCGAAGTGCAATCGCTGCACCTACTAGGGTTGCTAGTTCTATTAGTGTACTTGTTGAACTTTCAACTTCTACGGGTACTTCTTAGTCTTGCACTAAGGTACCACCATCCACTTTAGGTACTACACCATGGATTCTTGACTCTAGTACTTCTTTCCACTTGATTGATGATCATGCTGGTCTTTCCTCTATTCATACTCATATCCTATTATTGTTCATACCAGTGATGGCTCAGTTCTTTCTGTTGCCAGACATGAAACTCTGTTGTCCTCCTATTTTCATGTTCCTAGTGTTTCTTATATTCTTAATCTAATAGTGTAGCTAATCTCCATTGGCCAACACAATGATTATGGTTGCATGTTATTCTTGACTCCAACTCTTGTTGTGTTTACGATTTTAGCACATGAACTCTAGTTGGTACTAGCCGTCTAGCCCCCATTGGTATGATTCTCAGTGTTTTTACAAGCTCGACTAGACTCATCCTCCTGCTACTGGCATTGCCAGTATTGTGAGCTCTACTTATGTTATGCTAGCCTCATCTTTTTGCTTAGTGACATCATTGATTAGGACATTTATGTGGTTTGCACCTACCTACATTAGTTCTTTGTGGTTTATTAGGAACTTCCTTTGGTGATGTATACTCATACTAGTGTCAGGGCTATAAGCCAAGAAAATGGCTCTAGCTTCCATATCATTTAGTGAGTCAGTATTGAAGGGTCCCTTAGATCTTATTCATTCTTATGTATGAGGTTTGACCCGTTGTTTGGAAAGGGGTTCATGTACATTATAACATATTTGTGGATGATTTTTTTTGGCTCACCTCAGTTTACTTTAGGAAATACCATAGAGGCTTTATCCATGTTTAAGACGTTCACCAAGATGATATGTACTCATTCTGACAGTTCTATTCATTTTTTCGTGCTAACTGCTGACTCTACTAGGGGAGTATCTTTCTAGGTGTTAGGAATATGCCCTAGAGCTAATCATGTAGATGATTATATTCCGATTGTATCCATGATTAATAAAGTGTTCTTTGAATATCCATTATAGACAACGAGTATTGATTGACGATTGTGTGAATTGTTTGTGGAACTCAATTACCTGAATGGTTATTCTAAAAGTTGTCCCTGGTCGGCATTCTTGTAAGAGCACACTTGAATATTAGACCAGCACATGTATTAGTTGATGGCTATGTTTCACAAGTCATAGACATGGAGATGTCAAACTAATAATGTGGGCACATGTGAGACATGTAGGATGGACTGACCCAACAAGAGAAAGTCTCTATTCATGTCATGTACGTTATGTCCTTAGACCTGAGATTGTGGTATGTACTCAAGATGTGAAACGATCTACTTAGGGACTATCAAACGCTACTCCGTTATTGGGTAGTTATAAAGGTAGTCATTGGGTGGTCGGGAAACATGCTGTGAGACATAGACAATCAAGATGGAATTTGCCCCTCTCTTCGTGAGAGAGATATCACTGGATCACTCATGTGATTGGATCAACAAATGCATGGGCATGCTTGGGTTAAGTGTTAACCCACAAGTTGAACCATATATCGAGTGGCAAAGGGAATAACTTGTACATGGTCATAGTGGTTCGTCTGATATGATCATAGCGTATGCATAGGAGTTGACACGCCTTGCTAGAGGCCGCTATCAACTATTGGTCGAGTAAGAGTACTTGGGCCATGTCTATGTATGCGTGAGCCCATAGGGTCGCACGCTTAAAGGGCTGGAAGCCTAATTCGGGTTGGACCCGAATTAGACTAGGTTTAGGGTTACTAATGGGCCTCCAACGTGGGAGCTCGTCAGGACGCCTATATAAGCAAGGGGTGGGCGCAGGGCGATATTGATCCACGCCTTTTGGCAGCCGCCGTCGCCTCCCCACGCTCGCACCTTTTGCTCCTCGCGGACCTAGCAGTCTGGAGGCGCAACGCTTCCTCCCTGTACGTGTGGGATTCCTCGGAGGTGCTGCATCTGGAGCACAAGGACGAACCGCGCGAAGGGGACGTTGAGACGGACGACCACACAACTGCACTGCCTGCTGCGACGCGCACGACTACATCAAGTCGTCTTCCGCTGCACCTGCGCGTCTAGTGGTAATCCCGTAACCTGTAACTAGCAGTAAATCCTGGTTTATGAGGTCGAAAAGTTTTGTTTTCCGGCTAGCGTAGCAACCTCGTATCCTTCACTAGGTGTTCTATGACAATTCCTATATTAGTACGTTGACACTAGATACAACTGACAGATAAATCCACAAGCACACATGTGCCAACGCAACTTTCATCGCTTAGAAGCCTAAGTTGAAAGTAGCTTCTCGTCGAGTGTAGCGGCTAAGTTTCATGCTATGGCTCTTGCAACCACAAATGTATGATCGTTACTTGAGCATTTTGATGTTTTTCATCTTTTGTCCCAACTTCTTTGTATTTAACAGGACTGGTGCTATTCGTGTTGCTCGAGATCCGTTGAACAATGGGATCACCAAGCATATTGGTGATGATGCCTCCGTTCACTTGGGCACAAGTGGAGGATAGTGTTACCACTCTTTGATATGTTCATTCAAAGCTTCATTTGGCTTACTTTGTTATCGGGGCATGCGAGAGCTATCACAAATTTTATTTATCCAAACTCAGGGTACATGATCTACTATGAGTTTGGGGAGGGGGTGTTGGTCAAATATATTTGATGTACATACTTCATTGTGCAAGGGCGTTCTTGCATATATGAAACCAGTACACTTTTGGGCTTTACCTCTCCTAGAATACACAAACTCATTTCCAATAATCATCATCACCAAAATCAAATTAGGAGCTACATACTTTCATTACCAAATAGTGATGGATGATGGAGTAGAACATAAGCCATTTCTCATAATAGCATAGTGAAAGGTCCTAGATGGCTATAGGAGGGGGGGGGGGTGAATAGCCTAATAAAAATTCTACAAACCACTAGAGCAAAGGTTAGATTAACACTTAAGCGAAACTTTTTGCTCTAGCTCTACTAGGAGTGCAAAGCCACCTATCCAAACAATTCTAGTTAGTTAAGTGCTTATCAAACAATAGCAAGAACCTAAAGCACTTAACACAAGCTAGAAAGAACAACTAACTAGAGGCTAACTAACAAGCTAACTAGGCAAGATAATGAAGAAGATAAATGCAAGAGAGGAGGTGATTGATATACCGATGCCTTGTGATGTATGGATGTCAATGTAGAGAGCCAATCACAAAGAGATCACCAAGAGTAGCCGGGAGACAAGATGGACACAATGATTTTTCTCCCGAGGTTCACTTGGTTGCCACCAAGCTAGTCCCCGTTGTGTCGACTACTCAAATAGTGATTCGGTGGCTAATAGGCAATCACAAGCCTAGCCCACTGTGACAGAACCTCTTAAGATAGGGCCCACTTGTTAGGATTAACCAACTTAATCCCAACAGATGATCCAAATCTTAATTAGCCCATCAGGTGTTTGCACATGAAAATCCATGTTTAACTCAGACAAAGGAATACTATGCTTGAGCACAAATGACTTATCAATGAAGGAATGTGATGCACCAGAATCAAAGAGAATAACTGTAGGTTGATTGTTGATAGGAAACATACCCTGCAATACAGGTTCTCCTTCTGGCATCCCTTCACCCTAGGTATGAAACACCCGCCCAGTCTTTTGCTCATTCTTGTTCTTCTGAACTCCAGCATTCCCATTCTGCTTCTGCTGTTGCTGATTTCCAGCAAACTTCTGATTGTACTGCTTCGGAAGAGGACATACATTAGAATAATGTCCCGGCTTTCCACAGTTGAAACAGACATTGCTGGTTTGCTTAGCAACCACTTGATTGTTTGGACCGGCATTCTGCCTAGGATACTGAGGAACCCCGGAGGACTGCTGCCCAAACTTCGGTTGCTGCTGAGGAGGACGATATGGAAAACGGTTGTGGTTCTGAGGGTGGTAGAGAATCTTCTGCCTCTTCTGATTACCACTAGAAGATCCAACAAACGATTTCTTCTTCTTTGCCTCCCTATGGATGCGCAAAGAATTCTCAACAGAGATAGCCATGCTCACAACCTCATGATAGGTAGCATTAGGATTGTGATGAAGCATGGTGTTCAGCTTAGTTGAGAGCCCCCTGAGAAACCATCTCTTCTTCTTGGCATCAGTATTGACATGCTCCACAGCATACTGGGAAAGATGGTTGAACTTACCCACGTATTGCATGACAGTGGACTCCCCTTGCTTCAAACTCAGGAACTCTTCCAACTTAGCTTCCATGACACCATCAGGAATATAGTGTGCACGGAAAGCATCACGAAACTCCTTCCAGGTGGCACGATGACCTACTGGCTGCATAGCTGAAAAGGTCGACCACCAGGCTCCTGCTGCCCCGCGAAGTTGTTGAGCTGCAAAGATGGGCTTCTGCACCTCTGTGCAATTAATCAGCTCAAACTTCTGCTCCATGGTGCGAAGCCAATCATCAGCTTCCAAAGGCTCATCCGCCTTGGTGAACACCGGAGGACGCGTGTCGGTGAAATCGACATAAGTCGTCTCCTGGTTATTGCGACCACGACGTTCATTGCCGCCTTGCTGGTGATGCTGAGTTAACTCATTCAAAAGACGAGCATTGTCTACTGAAACACTGATCAATGCCGCCAAAGCTTGTGTTAAGGTTGGTGGATCAGGAAGTTCCCCATCATGAGCCCCAGCATTGTTATGTTCAGCCATCTGTTTGCACAAACATACTTTTATTGAGACAAGCATAAAAGTACCAAAGTGCACAACATATATTACATGACATCATAACATCACAGTGCTGATAACTAAAGAGTTCTGAAAGCGATAAAGGTAGATTATGTTACACAAGATCCACTACTCGCATCGAACTAGGTAGCTAGGCAAAACATGATCTACTCGTCGTCACTAAGGACTACAACTTCCTGCTCGTCCTCGACGATCACCACTGGTTCTGGCTCTGGTGCAGCTCCACCCTGACCCTCAGGTGTAGGTGCAACGAACTGGTCTGTCTGAACAAGCTCCCAAGGTCCTCTACCATGGCCTGCTGCTGGTACTCGGGGTTGTTCATCATGTGGTGAAGGTGATGCACCTCCTCATGAAGAGCATTGTTGTATGCCTCAAGATTGCCCACATAGAGCCCCAAGTTGTGGTACATCTCGGACAGAACGTGTTCTCGTTCCCAGGCTTCATTCCTTTCTCCCATCACCTCGTACATGTGACCCTCAGCCATGGACACTTCGGTTGCCTTGGCTGCCAGCTACGCCTGACATGACTGCAACTCAGCCTCCTTCTCCCCCATCTTAGCCTTAAGATCATCAGCACTGCTAGCCAACTCAAGCTCCAAGTGCTCGATCTTTGCCCTGTGGCGAGCACAACAACTAGCACCCTGCTGACTGCTCTCAGCACAGTCTCCACGTGTTGCCAGCCGGTGGCGAGGAACGCCTCGAGGTCCGGAAGACTTGCGAGCTGTTCGCTTAGTTCTGGCCATCCTATAGACAAGATTTCAAAGGAGGTAAGTAAGTAACAGGTCAAAATTTTAGTAGCTTAAGAACAAAATTTTAAACCCATCCCAAGTTGTATGATATGATGCATGAAACGTCCTTACGTATACGATGGTATTTACATAACATATATATAGGGCATATATACGTAACCATATTCATACCATCAGCTTGATATCCTAAAGTCTACTCTCCTAAACTTGGAAAGAGAGAAAAGATGAGTTAAAGAAAGTTTTTGACTCAAATCACATTTTAATTTAAGATCCAAAAATATTTTTGAAAACTTTTACAACTATAAGATTGGTAATAAGGTGAGCTTTGATACCAGCTATGACAGAACCTCTTAAGATAGGGCCCACTTGTCAGGATTAACCAACTTAATCCCAACAGATGATCCAAATCTTAATTAGCCCATCAGGTGTCGCCACTTTTCAGCGGGTCATCCACCTCTTTCCGAACAGGATCACCTCATTACAACCATGACAGAAGTAATACGAAATTTTTATATTATATCAAAGTAGCGGAAATTTAAAGTCATATTACAAACCATAAGTTTTGAAACATAACTTAGTGTCATACAATAAAGATACATCAAGCTGCTGATAGAGCAAGAACAAAGAACCGAGGTACTCTTGCCCAAGAGTCAAGCAAAGACAGTTTATTCTTCATCTTCATCTATACTAACCACGGTCATGCAGCAAGGAGCCACACAAACCGGGTTGCGATCCTCATCTGCAACAGGGGTTAACAAACCCTGAGTACGGGAGTACTCCACAAGACTTATCCGACAAAGAAAAGTATTTGGTGGACAAAACAGTATGCAAGTCATAGGATTCAAGGTGTGGTTTGCAAGAATCAAGTATTTTGCATAAATGAGCATTTATAAAAAGAATTGAAACCATTTATGTTATCCATAAGATTACTCAAGTATCGACCTAGATGTATGATCGATAACAAGGTAATAAACATCCATGAAGGGATCCGACAAGTATCCAGTTAAAGTGTATTACTACGCGGTAGAGGACAGGGTCATGTTTCCATATCCGAGGAACACGACGATTCGAACGGTTTATCCCAGCTGGGGCTTCCCTATAACACGACATATACAGCCGCTTAAAGCACGCATATGACTACCTTTCCCTGGATCCTCTCGCCAAGACCGGGGTTCCGCCACCCGAGAGCACAGTACACCTCCATCCAGTTCGCTAACTTGGAGGGTACACACTACTCTCGCCATCTCTCCACTCCCAGTGCGGGTTAACCGTTCTTCAAGCGAGAATAGCCAGAGTCCAGCTTCCCGGACTATGTGATAAGTACTCCAAAGTCACAACCCTTGGACGTCTACAACGGACGGTTCCTAATCGACACAGGCGGAAAGAACCCGCTCACCAGATATCCATATCTGGTGGCTCTCCAACACCGTGTCCGCCCGGTCTCAGATTATTACTTCCATCAAGAGGACATAGCCATTTGCCGCAGCAATCCGCTATTCATCTCGAAAACAGAACCATTGCCGAAGCAAACAGGTTACCACCTATTCTCGCAGATGACAGGAAATCATCTGACTCTATCGGTCTAAGCATTGCTAAGCAGCAACAAGCAACATTCGTATTTTTAAAACAGTATCAAGGTACAGGAATAAATAATTCAAGGTAAGGCTATGCATCAAGTAGGAATTTGATTGAATACCGTAATGCAATAGTATAAACATAAGTGTATTTAAAGCAATCATTTTAAATACAAGGAAGTGTTTGAATGCACCGGGGCTTGCCTTGGTTGGAGGGATAAACGAAATTGGGCTCAGATTCAAGAGAGAAAATCCCTTCACTGGAGGTATCCAACCCAACCAACGAACAATCTACACGATATAATGACATGTTTCAGATGATGCTTGAATAGTAAACATGATGCTTAACTCAAACAAACATGCTCATAAGAGAAGGCTAAAACAGATTACACCTTGAGTACTACTCCCCTTCATGAAGGAAAGCAACACTAGGTTAGGGCAACTTAATTAAACCCTATTTATCTAGATTATCTAAGTTAATCATCACATCCAAGAGAACTGAGCAAGCAACATTACATCAAGCATGTCCAACTTGTGTTTGTCACTGGACAATGACCATATGTATCAAATAATCCAAAATCACTCAAAGCCTAAAGGTATTAGGGTTTCTAAACATTTTATAATTAAACAGGGCATTATTACAGAACTAAGAACACACTGACTAAACAGGAAACCGGAACAACCTGCACAAAACCCACTGAAGGCTAGACCTCGACCGTCAGCGGCACAGAGGCTCGAGCGGCGTCGAGAACCACAAAACACGGCGGCAAGCCACCGTCGATGACCAGACCGAACGGCTACCCCTCGAACTTGCTTCGGCTTGCCGAGCCGAACCCAACGAGGTACGCCACGACTCAAACAAACCTTCAGAGACACCTCATCGAGGGTGCTGATGATCGGACAGGGCTCGACCGATCGCACACCATCGAGAACAGACCTCGATCGAAGAACTAGGCCTCGATCGACAGAGACGAGACCTCGACCAAAAGAAACGAGGCTTCGATCGATGAAACTGGGCCTCGACCGACCCTCGATCAGAGAAGCTAGGCCTCGGTCGACGCAACTAGGCCTCGAACAGAGACGCTAGGCCTCGATCGACACTCGATCAAGAGGCTAGGCCTCGATCACGACTCAGAAGACAACCGCGAGCAAAACGCCCACAGAAACGAGGCTAAAACCTACACAGCCAACCTCGTCGACGACCATGGCGGTGAACTGAGCTCGACCGCACACACATGCCGACGGACACAGGCCTCGATCAAAGGAGCTAGGCCTCGAACAGAGACACTAGGCCTCGATCAGACCTCGATCAGAACAGCCAACAACTCTAGCAGCTAAAGGGACCCCAAACAACGCGAAGCGCAAGCCAAACGAACACAGAGCTAAAAGCAACACCCTCGACGACGGTACTGGCGGTCGACGGGGATCTGCGCGACGCGCGCCGAAGAGAACACGCACGCGCTTGAGGGCAACTACCCCTCGAGACGGGCTCAGGACGGCTAGGCGAAGCTAGCGCGAGACTTGGATCTCGAAAAGATCCTCAACAACGACTCAACGACGAACACACCGCCACGCCGAACAAGAACAGCGGCAGCGCTCGAGGACACAGCTCTAAGGTTCGATACAAGGATAAACGAGAAGAGCAGATAGGACGAGGAGCTCACCCTGGTCACGGAGCACAAGCAAGCGTGGCCGGAGGTGAAGCAGAGACGACCGTCGATGGAGATCGTGTCGGCGGAGACGAAGAACTGCGCGGCACGAAGATGTTCCCGGAGCTATGGTCCACCATTTGCAAAACGGAGAAACCGGCAAGATTCAGAGATGAACAAGGAGCAAGAAACATAAGACAACAAGACAATGCGGCTCCTGCGCAGCCCAGTCGAAGACGAACCAGAGCGGCGACGGTTTCGGCGGAGCTGAGGAAGATGGATCCGCACTGCACGAATGCGGGCTCGACGAATTCAACCAACTTACCTGAGGATGCACAAGGTCAAGGCGAAGGTAATGACGAAAGATTGAGTGATTGGCAGCAGCTAGCGAGCTCGGACGAGTTCGTCAACGATGGAGGTGGAGCGCTTGGCGAAGCAAGGCAGAGCAGAGCGAAGGAGAAGTGTGGAGCAGTGGCGTAGAAAGGAAAGAAGAGAGGACGGTGTCCCGCTTTTAAAGACGGCAACGGGCTCCGCAAGATCGCCACGTACACTCGACAAGACGGGAGTCCCTGGACAGGTGTCGGCGTCGGGCACCGTCGAGAGCGACCCTGCCATGCAGCTGCTCGATGAAAGGACAGAACTGACCCTGCGGCTACTTTGCAAGATGCTCAAGCTTCCAGGGGTTTTCAAGAAAAACTTTGAACACGAAAGATGTTCAAAATTTTGAGATCTACAAGTCTGCTTAAACAACCGAAAGCAAAAACCTTAAAGATTTTGAAAATCATGTTTAGGGTTTAATCCACCCCTTCTGGGAAAAGGGTTTGGATTTCAAAATTTTAAATTTTGAGAATTTGAAAAGATGACCTGCATTCAACAAATGATCCAACACAAACAAGTAAACTCATTTTAGTTCAATGCATATCCAGATTTTCAAACAAATGAATGATGCTTAATGCATATGATGACATGATCAAATTTTAATTAAGAGATTAACACCCGGGGTGTTACAATCTCAACTAAAGAGTCGGTGTATCAAGTATCCTTGAGTCTGGGTGGGCATATTTTTCCCACGACTTTGGTAGTGCTTCCTAACCAGGTTTTAGATGTGATCCTAGGGATGAATTGGTTGCAGCAGCACAAAGCTGTGATCGATGTGTTAAATAGAACTATCAAGGTAGATGTGCCAAACAGTAAATCTCAGCTCTTGATTCAACTTTCGGTGCCAAAACGGGAAGTGGGGAGAGTCTGTGCTATAGTTGCAGTTGGGGTACATGATATTCCAATAGTATGTGAGTTTTCAGACGTCTTTCCTGATGACTTACCTGACCTACTCCTGATAGAGATGTTGAGTTTTCTATAGAGCTAAAGCCTGGTACCGCACCTATCTCTAGAAGGGCCTATCGGATGCCTCCTAAAGAGCTAGCCGAGTTGAAGACTCAGTTAAATGAGTTGCTTGATAAGGGTTTCATTCGACCTAGTTCATCGACATGGGGTTGTCCTGCAATTTTCGTGAAAAAGAAGGATCACACCCTTCGCATGTGCGTTGACTATCGTCCTTTGAACGAGGTGACCATCAAAAACAAGTATCCCTTGCCGCGGATTGATCTTCTCTTTGATCAACTCGCTGGAGCTTCGGTGTTTTCCAAAATCGACTTGCGATCAAGGTACCACCAGATCAAGATTCGACTTGAAGATGTCCCAAAGACGACGTTTACCACTAGATATGGGCTTTATGAATATCTGGTAATGTCGTTTGGTTTGACAAATGCACCGGCATACTTCATGTATCTGATGAACTCAGTGTTCATGCCGGAGCTGGACAAGTTCGTTGTTGTCTTCATAGATGATATTCTCGTCTATTCCAAGAATGAAGAGGAGCATGCCCGTCATCTCCGAATCGTCTTAACTCGATTGCGGGAGCACCAGCTTTATGCTAAGTTCAGCAAATGTGAGTTTTGGCTGAAGGAAGTGCAATTTCTGGGACATGTTTTGTCCAATGGAGGTGTGACAGTTGATCCTAGTAAGGTGAAGGACATTCTGGATTGGAAGCCACCAACAACAGTTCATCAAGTTCGAAGTTTCCTCGGTATGGCTAGTTATTATCGTCGGTTTATTCCAGACTTTTCTCGAGTCTCGAAGCCAATTACCAGTCTACTGAAGAACCAGACCAAGTTCGTGTGGTCTGCGGAGTGCGAAGAGTCTTTTCATGCTTTGAAGAAGTTAATGACCACAACTCCCGTATTAGCTCAACCTAATATCGAGAAACCCTTTGATGTATATTGTGATGCATCCGGTATTGGTATTGGGTGTGTCTTGATGCAAAAAGGAAGGGTCATTGCTTATGCTTCAAGACAGTTGAAGAAGCACGAAGAGAACTATCCAACTCATAATCTGGAATTAGCGGCAGTTGTCCACTCTTTGAAGATTTGGCGACATTATCTTCTGGGCAACCTTTGTCATATCTATACTGATCATAAGAGTTTGAAGTATATATTCACTCAGTCTGAGTTGAATATGAGGCAAAGACGATGGTTAGAGCTTATCAAAGATTATGATCTTGAAGTGCATTACCATCTAGGTAAGGCAAATGTTGTAGCTGATGCCTTGAGCCGTAAAGGTAGTTGCAATTGTCTGAGCCTAAAGACGGTAAATTCCACACTTTGTTATGAGTTAGAAAAGCTAAGCATATCCATGGTTCGGCATGGTAGTCTAGCTAACATATCTGTGGAACCCAGCATTCATGATCAAATTATCAAGGCTCAACAAACCAATATAGGCATCACACATCTTAAAGCAAAGGTGAAATCTGGGATGCCCACTTGTTTTAAGTTAGATGAGTCTGATGTACTTTGGTTCAAGGACCGTCTCGTGGTACCTAAAGTTCCAGAGTTACGACAAGCTATTCTTGAGGAAGCTCATACTTCTCGTTTGTCCATTCACCCTAGAAGCAACAAAATGTACCAGGATCTGAAAAGGAAGTTTTGGTGGACAAAGATGAAGATTGAGATAGCAGGCTATGTGGCTAAGTGTGACACTTGTCAGAAAGTGAAAGCAGTACGTTTGAAGCCAGGAGGTCAACTTCAACCTTTGCCAGTTCCAGTTTGGAAGTGGGAAGACATCAGTATGGATTTCATAGTAGGTTTTCCAAAAACCTCGAGTGGCTATGATTCTATCTGGGTCATTGTTGATCGGCTCACCAAATCTGCACATTTTCTACCTGTGAAAACAAAACATCCTACGGTTGCTTATGCCAAGTTGTTTTTGGCAAGAATAGTGAGTCTGCATGGTATTCCTAAGACCATCGTATCTGATCGTGGAACTCAGTTTGTCTCAGCTTTCTGGAGGCATCTCCATGAATCTTTGGGCACTAAACTTTTGTACAGTACTGCGTACCATCCACAAATAGATGGTCAGACTGAGCGAGTCAATCAAGTTCTTGAAGATTTGTTGCGATGTTGTGTCCTTAACTTTGCAGAAAAGTGGGATGAATGCTTACCTTTGGCAGAGTTCTCTTACAACAATAGTTACCAACAGAGCATAAAAATGTCACCATTCGAAGCTTTGTATGGTCGTGGTTGCAGAACTCCTCTTAATTGGTCGGAACCCGGAGAACGTGAGTTCTTTGGTGTTGACCTAGTTAAGGAAGCTGAAGATAAAGTTAAACAGATTCGCATCAACCTTGAAATAGCTCAGTCAAGGCAAAAGAGCTATGCTGACAAAAGAAGAAGGCCACTCCAATATCAACCGGGAGATCATGTGTATTTGAAAGTCACACCTATGAAAGGAGTCTCTCATTTTGGAGTGAAAGGCAAGTTAGCACCTCGTTATGTCGGTCCATTCCCAGTTTTGGAACGTATTGACAAGGTGGCTTATCGTTTGAAATTTCCTGACATTCTATCCGCCGTTCATGATGTGTTTCACGTATCACAATTGAAGAAGTGTCTTCAAATTAAAGATACAACAGTGGAAGTTGAAGGAGTGCAGTTAGAACCTGATGTGACCTACTCTGAGTATCCTGTAAAGGTTCTCGATCAAAAGGATCGAATTACTCGTCACAAGACCATCAAGTTCTACAAGGTGCAGTGGGATCAGCACTCAGAAGAAGAAGCTACTTGGGAATCTGAAGATTATCTTTTAGAAAATTTCCCAGAGTTTTATGCTTCTATCGTTTAAGCTGTTTGTAAGACCTGGTCATAGTTGTAACAAAGATGATGTGAAAGAGAAAAGTTCTTGATACATTTCCTTTTCCGTTACTTTGTTTCACTCCTAAATCTTGGGACGAGATTTCTTTTAGGGGGAAGGATTGTAACACCCCGGGTATTAATCTCTTAATTAAAATTTGATCATGTCATCATATGCATTAAGCATCATTCATTTGTTTGAAAATCTGGATATGCATTGAACTAAAATGAGTTTAGTTGTTTGTGTTGGATCATTTGTTGAATGCAGGTCATCTTTTCAAATTCTCAAAATTTAAAATTTTGAAATCCAAACCCTTTTCCCAGAAGGGGTGGATTAAACCCTAAACATGATTTTCAAAATCTTTAAGGTTTTTGCTTTCGGTTGTTTAAGCAGACTTGTAGATCTCAAAATTTTGAACATCTTTCGTGTTCAAAGTTTTTCTTGAAAACCCCTGGAAGCTTGAGCATCTTGCAAAGTAGCCGCAGGGTCAGTTCTGTCCTTTCATCGAGCAGCTGCATGGCAGGGTCGCTCTCGACGGTGCCCGACGCCGACACCTGTCCAGGGACTCCCGTCTTGTCGAGTGTACGTGGCGATCTTGCGGAGCCCGTTGCCGTCTTTAAAAGCGGGACACCGTCCTCTCTTCTTTCCTTTCTACGCCACTGCTCCACACTTCTCCTTCGCTCTGCTCTGCCTTGCTTCGCCAAGCGCTCCACCTCCATCGTTGACGAACTCGTCCGAGCTCGCTAGCTGCTGCCAATCACTCAATCTTTCGTCATTACCTTCGCCTTGACCTTGTGCATCCTCAGGTAAGTTGGTTGAATTCGTCGAGCCCGCATTCGTGCAGTGCGGATCCATCTTCCTCAGCTCCGCCGAAACCGTCGCCGCTCTGGTTCGTCTTCGACTGGGCTGCGCAGGAGCCGCATTGTCTTGTTGTCTTATGTTTCTTGCTCCTTGTTCATCTCTGAATCTTGCCGGTTTCTCCGTTTTGCAAATGGTGGACCATAGCTCCGGGAACATCTTCGTGCCGCGCAGTTCTTCGTCTCCGCCGACACGATCTCCATCGACGGTCGTCTCTGCTTCACCTCCGGCCACGCTTGCTTGTGCTCCGTGACCAGGGTGAGCTCCTCGTCCTATCTGCTCTTCTCGTTTATCCTTGTATCGAACCTTAGAGCTGTGTCCTCGAGCGCTGCCGCTGTTCTTGTTCGGCGTGGCGGTGTGTGTCTGTCGTTGAGTCGTTGTTGAGGATCTTTTCGAGATCCAAGTCTCGCGCTAGCTTCGCCTAGCCGTCCTGAGCCCGTCTCGAGGGGTAGTTGCCCTCAAGCGCGTGCGTGTTCTCTTCGGCGCGCGTCGCGCAGATCCCCGTCGACCGCCAGTACCGTCGTCGAGGGTGTTGCTTTTAGCTCTGTGTTCGTTTGGCTTGCGCTTCGCGTTGTTTGGGGTCCCTTTAGCTGCTAGAGTTGTTGGCTGTTCTGATCGAGGTCTGATCGAGGCCTAGTGTCTCTGTTCGAGGCCTAGCTCCTTTGATCGAGGCCTGTGTCCGTCGGCATGTGTGTGCGGTCGAGCTCAGTTCACCGCCATGGTCGTCGACGAGGTTGGCTGTGTAGGTTTTAGCCTCGTTTCTGTGGGCGTTTTGCTCGCGGTTGTCTTCTGAGTCGTGATCGAGGCCTAGCCTCTTGATCGAGTGTCGATCGAGGCCTAGCGTCTCTGTTCGAGGCCTAGTTGCGTCGACCGAGGCCTAGCTTCTCTGATCGAGGGTCGGTCGAGGCCCAGTTTCATCGATCGAAGCCTCGTTTCTTTCGGTCGAGGTCTCGTCTCTGTCGATCGAGGCCTAGTTCTTCGATCGAGGTCTGTTCTCGATGGTGTGCGATCGGTCGAGCCCTGTCCGATCATCAGCACCCTCGATGAGGTGTCTCTGAAGGTTTGTTTGAGTCGTGGCGTACCTCGTTGGGTTCGGCTCGGCAAGCCGAAGCAAGTTCGAGGGGTAGCCGTTCGGTCTGGTCATCGACGGTGGCTTGCCGCCGTGTTTTGTGGTTCTCGACGCCGCTCGAGCCTCTGTGCCGCTGACGGTCGAGGTCTAGCCTTCAGTGGGTTTTGTGCAGGTTGTTCCGGTTTCCTGTTTAGTCAGTGTGTTCTTAGTTCTGTAATAATGCCCTGTTTAATTATAAAATGTTTAGAAACCCTAATACCTTTAGGCTTTGAGTGATTTTGGATTATTTGATACATATGGTCATTGTCCAGTGACAAACACAAGTTGGACATGCTTGATGTAATGTTGCTTGCTCAGTTCTCTTGGATGTGATGATTAACTTAGATAATCTAGATAAATAGGGTTTAATTAAGTTGCCCTAACCTAGTGTTGCTTTCCTTCATGAAGGGGAGTAGTACTCAAGGTGTAATCTGTTTTAGCCTTCTCTTATGAGCATGTTTGTTTGAGTTAAGCATCATGTTTACTATTCAAGCATCATCTGAAACATGTCATTATATCGTGTAGATTGTTCGTTGGTTGGGTTGGATACCTCCAGTGAAGGGATTTTCTCTCTTGAATCTGAGCCCAATTTCGTTTATCCCTCCAACCAAGGCAAGCCCCGGTGCATTCAAACACTTCCTTGTATTTAAAATGATTGCTTTAAATACACTTATGTTTATACTATTGCATTACGGTATTCAATCAAATTCCTACTTGATGCATAGCCTTACCTTGAATTATTTATTCCTGTACCTTGATACTGTTTTAAAAATACGAATGTTGCTTGTTGCTGCTTAGCAATGCTTAGACCGATAGAGTCAGATGATTTCCTCTCATCTGCGAGAATAGGTGGTAACCTGTTTGCTTCGGCAATGGTTCTGTTTTCGAGATGAATAGCGGATTGCTGCGGCAAATGGCTATGTCCTCTTGATGGAAGTAATAATCTGAGACCGGGCGGACACGGTGTTGGAGAGCCACCAGATATGGATATCTGGTGAGCGGGTTCTTTCCGCCTGTGTCGATTAGGAACCGTCCGTTGTAGACGTCCAAGGGTTGTGACTTTGGAGTACTTATCACATAGTCCGGGAAGCTGGACTCTGGCTATTCTCGCTTGAAGAACGGTTAACCCGCACTGGGAGTGGAGAGATGGCGAGAGTAGTGTGTACCCTCCAAGTTAGCGAACTGGATGGAGGTGTACTGTGCTCTCGGGTGGCGGAACCCCGGTCTTGGCGAGAGGATCCAGGGAAAGGTAGTCATATGCGTGCTTTAAGCGGCTGTATATGTCGTGTTATAGGGAAGCCCCAGCTGGGATAAACCGGTTCGAATCGTCATGTTCCTCGGATATGGAAACATGACCCTGTCCTCTACCGCGTAGTAATACACTTTAACTGGATACTTGTCGGATCCCTTCGTGGATGTTTATTACCTTGTTATCGATCATACATCTAGGTCGATACTTGAGTAATCTTATGGATAACATAAATGGTTTCAATTCTTTTTATAAATGCTCATTTATGCAAAATACTTGATTCTTGCAAACCACACCTTGAATCCTATGACTTGCATACTGTTTTGTCCACCAAATACTTTTCTTTGTCGGATAAGTCTTGTGGAGTACTCCCGTACTCAGGGTTTGTTAACCCCTGTTGCAGATGAGGATCGCAACCCGGTTTGTGTGGCTCCTTGCTGCATGACCGTGGTCAGTATAAATGAAGATGAAGAATAAACTGTCTTTGCTTGACTCTTGGGCAAGAGTACCTCGGTTCTTTGTTCTTGCTCTATCAGCAGCTTGATGTATCTTTATCGTATGACACTAAGTTATGTTTCAAAACTTATGGTTTGTAATATGACTTTAAATTTCCGCTACTTTGATATAATATAAAAATTTCGTATTACTTCTGTCATGGTTGTAATGAGGTGATATTGTTCGGAAAGAGGTGGATGACCCGCTGAAAAGTGGCGACACCTGATGGGCTAATTAAGATTTGGATCATCTGTTGGGATTAAGTTGGTTAATCCTGACAAGTGGACCCTATATTAAGAGGTTCTGTCACAGCTGGTATCAAAGCTCACCTTATTACCAATCTTACAGTTGTAAAAGTTTTCAAAAATGTTTTTGGATCTTAAATTAAAATGTGATTTGAGTCAAAAACTTTCTTTAACTCATCTTTTCTCTCTTTCCAAGTTTAGGAGAGTAGACTTTAAGATATCAAGCTGATGGTATGAATATGGTTACGTATATATGCCCTATATATATGTTATGTAAATACCATCGTATACGTAAGGACGTTTCATGCATCATATCATACAACTTGGGATGGGTTTAAAATTTTGTTCTTAAGCTACTAAAATTTTGACCTGTTACTTACTTACCTCCTTTGAAATCTTGTCTATAAGATGGCTAGAACTAAGCGAACAGCTCGCAAGTCTTCCGGACCTCGAGGCGTTCCTCGCCACCGGCTGGCAACACGTGGAGACTGTGCTGAGAGGAGTCAGCAGGGTGCTAGTTGTTGTGCTCGCCACAGGGCAAAGATCGAGCACTTGGAGCTTGAGTTGGCTAGCGGTGCTGATGATCTTAAGGCTAAGATGGGGGAGAAGGAGGTTGAGTTGCAGGCATGTCAGGCGTAGCTGGCAGCCAAGGCAACCGAAGTGTCCATCGCTGAGGGTCACATGTACGAGGTGATGGGAGAAAAGGAATGAAGCCTGGAAACGAGAACACGTTCTGTCCGAGATGTACCACAACTTGGGGCTCTATGTGGGCAATCTTGAGGCATACAACAATGCTCTTCATGAGGAGGTGCATCACCTTCACCACATGATGAACAACCCCGAGTACCAGCAGCAGGCCATGGCAGAGGACCTTGGAGAGCTTGTTTAGACAGACCAGTTCGTTGCACCTACACCTGAGGGTCAGGGTGGAGCTGCACCAGAGCCAGAACCAGTGGTGATCGTCGAGGACGAGCAGGAAGTTGTAGTCCTTAGTGACGACGAGTAGATCATGTTTCGCCTAGCTACCTAGTTCGATGCGAGTAGTGGATCTTGTGTAACATAATCTACCTTTATCGCTTTCAAAACTCTTTAGTTATCAGCACTGTGATGTTATGATGTCATGTAATATATGTTGTGCACTTTGGTACTTTTATGCTTGTCTCAATAAAAGTATGTTTGTGCAAACAGATGGCTGAACATAACAATACTGGGGCTCATGATGAGGAACTTCCTGATCCACCAACCTTAACACAAGCTTTGGCGGCATTGATGAGTGCCAAACCGAGCTGTCTCTTTCTCTCAAAGTCTTCAAGTGCTAACACCATGTGATCCAAACACTTGTGCACTGTGTTAGCCTTTATATTGAATTATCTTGGAATTGTTTCATATTTTAGTGGCACTTAGGTTCATTTTATATGAATGCAATGCAAACCTAGTGGCACATGATAACCGCAATCGACACGAGTTTTCCCTTCTTGATAGTACAACTATCTATCCTAAATGTGACCACACTCTCTTTAGTGTCTTGATCACTAAACTAAAAATGGCCCTATGATATACCTTTGCCTTTGGTCCATTTTGTTTTATCTCTTTCTTCTTTTCCTTGTTCATGTAGCCCTTGATCAATGCATATGATCTTTCATCTAGCTTCACATGTCAAGGTGGATCACCCTATCTTAATCATACACTTAGCAATAGGGTTAGTCCATAGGTTTCATCAATTAACCAAAACCAAACTTGGGCTTTCAATCTCCCCCTTTTTAGTAATTGATGACAACCTTTCACAAAAGAATATATATGATGAAAATTTTCACCTTGGTAGTATTAGATCCCCTTACATATGTGATATATGAGTTTGGTTCATTTTGATCACATATGCATGAATAGGAATTGTGGGAGAGTGAATGCTACCAAATTATGCTAAGGTATAAGAGATGGACCTTTGAAGCGTGATACCAATCGGAGTGCAATGTGAAACCATCCTTAGCACCATGAATGCCTAGAAACCACTTGAAAACACTTTGAGGGGCAAACTTGAAATACCACTTGAAAAGCTTATGCTCACAAGAAGAATTAGGCTAAGACCTAAGCATGCTAGTACTTCAAGCATCAAGTCATTTGAGTTTCTAGCATTCACCACACAAGCATGTCATGAATATAAATACATATGCAAGCAAGCACTTATGAATGCACAAGAAATGCAACAACTTGATTCATAGGCTTGCTCCCCCTACTTGTGTGCTTTCATTTTTCAAAAAATTTCAAAATATTTCTTTGTGTCTTACTTCTCCCCCTTTGTCATCTATTATCATAAAAGATGTGCTCAAAGAGTTGATTATTGGAGAGAAGCTTAATTGTGGTTCAATCTAGATTACTTGCCCGAAAGATTTAACTCAGTTTAAACCATGGACAAGCTTGTTCACACATCCTAGAATGGTTATCTTGCCCATGTTGAGCTAAGCATTTGAAGTTCATATTCTAGATCAAACACTAGGATTGCAAGCCCACAAACATGTCATATGCTACCACTAGATCAAGTTAAGCATAGAATCAATAGTGGTACCATATAAGCATCAAATTCATTTGTTTTTTATGAATGATCCTAATGAGTTGATGTCTAGATGCACTAACAAGTCCTAATATTGGATGGATGATATGTCAATCAACTTTTACCTTGTTTTGCTCGAAGGAGAGGCATGTCATATATATGGGGTGCATCAACACATGTTTGAATAATCAAGAATGTTCAACTCATTCCTTAGCTTGCAAAATCTCTTCTCCTCAAGTGGCTTGGTGAAGATATCGGCAAGTTGATCATCGGTGCCAACACTTGTAATCGGTGCCAACCCTTATGTCAATGTGCTTGGTTCTTGAATGTTGAACCGGATTGTTGGTTAGCTTCACCGCGCTTTCATTGTCACATAGCAATGACACTTGCTTGAAATTGATTCCATAGTCATTCAAAGTTGCCTTCATCCAAAGCAATTGAGCACAACAACTACCCGCACTTATGTATTTGGCTTTGGCGGTAGAGAGTGCAACACTATTTTGCATCTTTGATGACCAAGATACAAGTGACATGCCTAGCATTTGACATGTGCCCGATGTGCTCTTTCTATCAATCTTGCATCCTGCATAGTCGAAGTCCGAATATCCAATCAACTCAAAGTTAGACCCCTTGGGATACCACAATCCAACATCTTATGTATGCTTCAGGTACCTCAATATTATTTTTGTAGTCTTCAAATGACTTTCTCTTGGAGAGGCTTGGATCTTGCACACATGCATACACTAAACATGACATCCGGCCTTAAAGCGGTCACATAGAGTAGGCTTCCAATCATAGATCGATACAACTTTTGATCCACCATATTGCCACTCGGATCACTATCCAAGTGTCCATTAGTGCCCATAAGAGTGCTAATGTCTTTAGACTCTTCTAAGCCAAACTTCTTTATCATGTCCTTGATGTACTTGCCTTGACTCACAAAGGTGTCATTCTTCAATTGCTTGATTTGAAGTCCAAAGAAGTAGCTAAGTTCACCAATCATTTACATTTCAAACTCATTTGCCATCATTTTGCCAAATTCTTCACAAAACTCTTGATTGGTTGAACCGAATATGATGTCATCTACATAGATTTGTAGCACAAATAGATCTTTGCCAAACTTTTTGATGAAGAGAGTAGTGTCAACCTTCCCCATGATGAACCCTTTAGATAAGAGAAAATCCCTCAATCTTTCATACCATGCTCTAGGTGCTTGCTTCAAGCCATATAAAGCCTTCCTCAACTTGTACACATGGTTGGCCTTCTTGTCATCTTCAAAACCGGAAGGTTGCTCAACATATACTAGCTTATTGATGTAGCCATTCAAGAAAGCACTCTTCACATCCATTTGGTATAGCTTGATGTTGTGTGCACATGCATAGGCCAATAGGATTCTTATTGCCTCTAGTCTTGCAACTGGTGCATAAGTTTCTCCAAAGTCAAGACCTTCAACTTGAGTGTAACCTTGAGCTACCAATCTTGCTTTGTTTCTTACAACTATACCATCTTGATCTTGCTTATTTCTAAATAGCCATCTTGTGTCAATCACATTGTAGTTCTTGGGTCTTTCAACTAGCTCCCAAACTTGATTTCTAGTGAAATTGTTGAGCTCTCCATGAACATTGACCCAATAAACATCTTGTAGGGCCTCTTTAATCTTTGTGGGCTCTATGGATGACACAAATGAATAGTGTTCACAAAAAGATGTCAATCTTGATCTTGTTTGTACACCACTTGAAATATCACCAACTATTTGATCAATGGGGTGATCTCTTGCAATGTTGGTCGGTTGAAGGATAGGAACTTGATTGCTTGAGCTTGGTTGAGATGAGCTATCCACTTGTTGGTCTTGCACTTGAGAGCCACTAGCTTGCACATTAGGTGAGTTGAGCACTTAATCTTTGTCATCTTCAATGTCAATCACTTGCTTTGGCCTAATGTCACCAATATCCATGTTCTTCATAGCATTAGCCAATTGAGGTCCACTCACATCTTCTAGATTCTCATTTTCAACTTGTGAGCCATTGGTTTCATCAAATTCAACATCATGAACCTCCTCAAGTATACCACTAGCCGAATTCCATACTCTAGGCTTTGCTTGTGGTTGAGTAACCAAGTAAGAACCCTTCATCACATTTCTTGTCAAACTTTCCAAGTCTTGTGCCTTTCTTCAAGATGTAGCATTTGCAACCAAACACTCTAAAGTATGCAATGTTGGGATTTCTTCCATTCAATAGCTCATATGGTGTCTTCTCCATCAATGGGTGACAATATAGCCGGTTGCTAGAGTAGCAAGCGGTGTTGATAGCTTCGGCCCAAAAAAATTGACTCACATTGTATTCACTAAGCATAGATCTTGCCATGTCAATCAATGTCCTATTCTTCCTCTCAACAAGGCCATTTGATTGTGGAGTGTACTTGGCCGAAAGTTGATGTTTGATTCCAAGTTCATCACATAGCTCTTCAACTCTTGTATTCTTGAATTCACTTCCATTGTCACTTCTCACTTTCTTGATGGTAGTTTCAAACTCATTGTGATATCTCTTGAGAAAAGATTTGAAGGTGGCAAATGTATCACTCTTGTCATTGAGAAAGAATACCCAAGTGTATCTTGTAAGATCATCCACTATCATAAATGTAACACCCAAAATTTGGTTTGAATTTCAAATAATAGAAAATGATTTAACTTTGGAATTATGTGAGCATTTCATTTAGAGGAATATTAAAATTCTTGCAAATAAAACTTATTCTAGTTTAGAAACATGTTGATGCATTCATGCAGTTGCATATTTTCTTTGATTGGTTGAATGTTCAAAGCTCAATTTTCAAATGGTTACAAATCTGTTTTTGAAATGAATTTGGAAAAGAGAAATAAAAGGAAATAGAAAAGAGAAAGGGTTGGGCTTGATCTCTCTCTCTTTCTGTTTCACCCGCAGACCCAGCCCAGCTAGAGGCCACGGCCCATTTCCTCCCCTCTCTCTCGGCCGGCCCAACCGAGCACCACTTCACCCTCCCCCTCTCACTGCCATCCGGGGTCCACATGTCGGCGCCGATCCCCCTCTCCCTTCTCTCCCTTTCTCTCTCTGATCGGCCGGACCCGCGTGTCGGATCTTTCTTCTCCCCTCTCCTTTGCCGACGCCGCGCGACGCAGAGCGCCAAAACTGCCGCGACGCGCACACCGCCCTGCTCGCTCGAGAACACGCGTGGACGCGTGGAGCACGGCAACCGCTCTCGACCCTCATCCGCTCTTCTCTCTCTGCGGCGTGGCCCCTCTCGTCAGCCGTCGTCCACCTCCCGCCGAGTTCGGAAGTGGAGAACCGCAACCACCGCGAGCCCCGCTTCCCACTCGCCCACGTCCCGCACCCTCGCGCCGGCTTCGCAACCGACCTCCCCCTCATCCAGCGCTATGCCCTGAGCTATAAAATGGAGCACCGCCCCTCTGTTTCCCCCTTTCCCCTCTGAGCACTCAAAAACGCGCCGAACGCTGCCGCCGTCGCCGTCGACGCTGAAGAGACCACACCGGAGACCAAACCGCCTCGGTGAGCGCCGTTTGTCGCTCGGTTTCTCACCGCCAATCTGCCCGTCCTAATCTCTCTCTCTGTATCTCTTCGGTGGGCACAGAACACGTGTCGCGAACGCGGAGCTCTCGGACGCCGCCGCGACGCCGACCGCCGCTCTTCGCCGTCAAGCCATCCCGAGCCATCTCCATCCTAATTGAAGTCGTAGTGAGCCTCGCCTTCACTTCTTTTCCTTCCCTGAGCTTTTATTTCGGCAATTCATGGCCTCCGTGGCACCGGCCGTGTGCGAACCGTGCCACCGGCCATGGCGCCACCGCGGGCAGCACAAACCGGCCGTTTTCCATCGCGTCCGAGTACATCCCTAGCACCGCACTGACACGCCGCACGTCTCTAGGCCCTCAATTTGGGTTCTAGCGCGCCGTATTGACTCGGCCGCGTACACAGATCAAGTCCGATCTAGGCGCCGCCGCGGACGGCCCTGCTCCGGCAATCCGCTGTCACATCCGAACCCACCCTCGCATTCGCACGAGCTTGTAGATCGTTTCTGTGTTTTTGGTTGAACCCGCGGTAGTCGGAAGAGCCATCCCCGCGTTCGCCAGCGAGCCAGAGCCGCCGGGATCCATGGCGCCGTCGCTGTTTGCCTCCCCGCGTCCAACCGAGTACACCACGGGCTTCGTCTCGTCCCCCTCTCTCTTCCCATGCCATCGGCGTTCGAAATAGACGCCGGACGAGCCTTTCCGGTGGAACTCCGGCGAGCCCGGCGCTCTATAGCCATGGCGCCGCCGCGCAGTTCTCTGCTCCGGCCGCCGTTCCCCTCTCTCTCCCTTGGATCTGCTCTGCGCCGTTGGATCGGGTCTGTGCGGTCGGGATTAGAACTCCGAAGGGGTATGAGCCTCGGTCCACGGTGGACCGGTGGACCGCAGCACTTGCGCGGTGCACGGCTGTGTCCGTGGACCCGCCCAGTCCCGGGCCGCCGCGTGGCAGTTCTGCTGACCCCGCGTCGCAGCGTTCGCGCATTTCCGAGAATATGCTTTCCCAGTCAAGACACGTATTTCTTTCTCGGTTTATTCTAAAAATGGAAAACTGATATTTACAATTTTGCCACTGCAATAATTTGTTTATAAAGTCTTCATTTTAACTCCGATTTGGATGATTCGAGTTGCGTTAGGTTCGTAATGAAATTATCTACATGTTAAAACATCTGTTGCTCATGTGTGAATTATTTAATTTCCATGATAATTCAAATACTAAAAATGCTCCTAGAGAACCAGTTAAATTCATATCTTTTGCGGTTTAAATCCGTTTTTCGTGAAATTCGTGTTGAAATGATCGTAGCAATGCGTAGTATATTTTTATAAACCTTTTAACTCAGTTTATTGTTATTGGTGTACTGTTCTAATATTAGACCTGTTTGCTTTGTATGTATGCATTTGGAATGCGTGTTGTTGCAATGTCGTGATCGAGTTCAGGTAGTGAGGAGTTTGTTGGTGATCAAGAGTTCTTTGATCAGGAGTGTTTTGACCAGCAGGACTTTGAGAACCAAGGAAAGTATAGCATGGGACTTTCCTTGTTATCCCATTCACTATAATTATCATTTCATGTGCATGTGTTAATTTGATACCCGTAGTTTAATTCCCTAGAGTTGAAACCCTTTACCTTGATTCCTATGGGTTATGCATATGGATAGATGGCTAGTGCTTTACATAAATGAATACTTGATCCCTGCCAAATTATAAAGCTTTGAATGAATTGGTGATCCTGATATGGCAATTGGAACATAACCCTCTTAATAACTCACTGTTGGCAAAAGCTGGGACTGACAGTGCTTCCGTGAGAGCTACATGGCTCTGGCTTTAACTTAGTAGTGGGCTCTTTTCTAGCTCATTAGCGGTTACCCGTAAGGGCGCATTAGGCTCTTGCCGAGCTGGTTATAGTGCGGCCTCTGTCCGAGTTTGAGCGTAGGCTGCGGGTCGTTATGCTACTCGGAAGGGGAGCTCTATCGCCCCTTGCCAATCCTAGCGGCCCTAATCTTGTTAGACGAGATACTATGAAAGGTTTCATAGTGAACCCCACCCATTCACCTTGGCAGTGTTATGGGAGTAATTAACCCGGGCAATCGGGGCATCACGACTCATGGGTAAAGTTGCACAACCTCTGCAAGAGTGTTAAAACTGATATATCAGCCGTGCTCACGGTCACGAGCGGCCCGGAAAACCGATGGATTAACTAATTAACTTGATCAACATTTATGTTCCTGTTGCCACCCCTTTTATGATGATGGTTATGATTCTTTAAACTTTGGCAGTGGTATAAGTGGGATCATTTGGGGCTTAAGCATAACCTGATGATACTTGCTAATAAAACTTTGACCAACTAAAAGTGCTAAATGCAGTAAGCCAGTGTAAGCCTGTTGAGCTTCATAACCCCATGTTATACTGCTAAGTACGAGTGTACTCACGCTTGTTTTCTTTTCTATTTTGGATAAAAATCCCGGATGGGTAACAGAAGCAGGAGGCTATGAGGAGTTTCCCGAAGACTTCTAGGCTTGGTCAACCAGTTGACCTTTCCCTGTGGAATGGAGCCACAAGAGCTAGTTTATCCTACTTGTTTTATTTATTCTTGTAATGGATATATGTTCGATATGTATTAAACTCTGTGATGGTACTCTGTAATTTGTGAACTTATGTGTAGATTATTCCTGGGCACACATAATGTTATGCATCCTATTTCGTCCTTGAAATTTGGGTGTGACAAATTGGTATCGGAGCTTGAGTTGACTGTAGGACGCAAGCCTAGGTAGCAATGGTCGTTTTAGGATCCTTTGCTTCTATATTTTACTGCTTTCCATCTTGCTCTTGTTATTTACAAAATTTATATGCTTCTATGTCTTTATTCTATTATCTAAAATGTTGTTCTAATTGAGTTTAAATAAAATTCTGTAGATGCCGCCTGTCACGAGGTCCCGCCGTCTGAGCACCAGCAGCTACTTGGCTCAGTTCACTTCCCAGACCTCTCAGCCAGTGGTGGACATCTCAGATGATGAGATGGTGACTGAGACCGAGGAGGACCCGGAGGAGGAGCACGTGTTGGTGGAGGACGTCAACACGGAGGACGAGCAGGAGTGGATGGACGTCCACCTTGCAGCACCAGCTCCACCCCCAGCTCCTACACCGGTTGCTTCACCAGCTCCTACACCAGCTGCTACACCGTCGCCTCTGCCTTCACCGACTCCTGCACCACTTCTCTCACCAGCACCAGCACCTGCTCTGGCGACTCCACCAGAGGATGAGCAGCCTGGATGGACTGAGGAGCAGTACTACAAGTACCCTGCTCCACAACCTACTGCTGAAGGTGTTGGAGGAGTACTACCCTGAGATGGATACCTCAGTAAGGTACCTAGTTTCAGAGTTCTCGCATCCTCAGGAGGCCAGCTACTGGAAGGCTCAGGTGGTAGTTTCAGTCTGGAATGAGGCTCATGACAGTCTGAAGGTGGAGACTGTCCATGGTCACATAGCCAGGAGGGCTATTGACAAGGACAACATGGAGAATGTTGCGGAGAACGCCTACATCTACTACCATGGAAGGCGTTACACTGCCATGCAAAATGATGCTTACAGGTTCCTGCCCCGATTTGACACCAGGTTCAACACTTGGTCGATCCAGAACCCCCTTGACCCTGGCTCTACCCTGGACACTACAGTCAGACACCTCAATGAGCTCCGGGGGGTCAATGAGAGGTTGCAGGAGGAACTGCGTGGCGAGCAGCAGTCAGTGGCTCGTTTCCAGAAGATGATAGATGATCTGAGGGCCCAGCTGAACATGGCCCCGATGTATGAGAAGAAGCCACCCAACCATATCATGACAGATGAAGCTCCATAGATGTTGAAGTTTTTCCCCTTTGTAATAAGCGTAGTAGTGCGAGTCTGTTTAGTTTGGTGATCTTTGAACTTGATGTCTTAATGATTATGTTAATGAAACTTGTTTGATTTGGATCTTTGGTTGATTGATAGTGTGAGAGATTGTGGGCCTGTCCACAAGTCTCACAAGTTTAAACAATTAGGATAATGTTTGTTAATATATCAGTGGGTTGATCTTATCTCTCTTCTCCTGTGCTGTTTTCTGAAGCAGTCTCTGTTCTTTGCTTTATATCTCTAATTCAGTAAAGTCAATGTGGATGGAAATCTCACACCACAAAGTAGACTTCTGTATCTTTCCAACGCCACCTGAACCAACCCCCTACTTGTTCTAAGCTAAGAGTTTTTGCTGTTGCAAGTCAGTCTTTCAGCGCAGTCTATGAACCTGAACAGATCTGGTTGTTTCGACTTTTTGACAAATGAAGTACAGAATCTGAAAATCTTGTGAACACAAAAGTTGTAGAAAACTCTTTGACCTTTCCAGTCATATAAGCAGAATTTCGATTGAGTTTCAGAACTTGAGATATGAACTGTTTACTGCACTGCTGTTGTAAAATCATGCACAGAAAATTTCAGTTTGACATAGACATGTCATATGCATTACAAAGTCACTAAATCCTATATCTTTGCTGAAGAACAGATGGACGGCAGGGGTGCCAGAGTTCGTGGCCGTGGACGTGGCCGTGGACGTGGAATTCCTATCAATCGACCACCACCACCGCCAACACCACCGCCTATTGTCCCTGCTGTATCAGTGGAACAACTGATGGGAATGCAGGCACAGTTGATGCAAGCTATGATGCATCGCCTGGACAACGAACCCGTTGGAGCTCTACCTCCAGTCCAAGTGAGGGACAAGAGGGAGAGTTCACGAAGGGAAGACCTCCCGTCTTCACCCACACATTCGACCCATTGGATGCAGATGACTGGCTCCGAGCTGTGGAAAAGCAGCTGAACATAGCACAGTGCAACGACACCGAAAAGGTGTTATATGCCTTTGGACAGTTACAGGGAGCAGCCCAAGATTGGTGGGAGTCCTTCCAATACGGACGCCCTGATGATGCTCCTGGGATCAGTTGGCAGAAATTCAGAGAGGAATTCAGATCATACCACATTCCAGAGGGTATGATGGAGTTGAAGCAAGAGGAGTTCAGGTCCTTAAAGCAAGGCTCTATGACAGTGGCTGAGTACCGTGACAAGTTCGCTCAATTGTCACGTTATGATCCTCATGAAGTAGCCAGGGATTGCGACAAGCAACGCAGATTCCTGAAGGGATTGTATGATGGTCTGCAGCTCCAGCTCATGTCCAATGAGTACCCCAACTACCAGACCTTGGTGAACCGCGCTATTGTGATTGACAATAAGCGCCGGAAAATGGAAACAAAGAAGAGGAAACTTCAGGGTCAGTCTTCAAGCAGCAACACTCGCCCTCGACCCTATCCACAGCAGAGTTTCCAGCAGAGAAGCCAAGTGCAGTCCAACCAGTGGAACAGAGGTCAGTTTCCTTAGCGCAATCAGTTCCAACAACGCCCACAAGGTCAGCAGCAGTATGGAGGCCAGCGCCCACCTCAGCAGGTCTCTAATCAAGCTCAGCGTCAGGGGAATCCAAATGCTCTGGCAGTGAAGAACAACAACCCCAACAACAACAACAACAAGTGTTTCCGTTGTGGGAAGGAGGGGCATATGTCTTACAATTGCCCTGAGAAGCAGAACCAGCAAGCACCCCAGAACCAGAACAACCAGCAGAAAGGAAGGTACCAACCACCTCCAAACACTGGAAGAGTGAATCATGTATCTGCTGAAACCACTCAGGAGGCACCTGAGGTTATGATGGGTACGTTTAATGTCAACTCATTCCCCGCTACCGTACTCTTTGATTCTGGTGCTTCATATTCTTTCATATCTGAAGCTTTTGTTAGAATGCATAGTATATCTTTGCATGCATTGAAAAATCGTATGCAAGTAAATTCACCGGGGGTAGCATACCAGCTTCTGTTTGGAGTCCTTCCACTAGACTTACCCTAAGGGGGGTAGACTTTGAAGTGAGTCCAGTGGTGATACCCACAGCTGGAATAGATCTGATCGTGGGAATGGATTGGATGAAACAACATCGAGCTGTGATTCAGTGTCAAGAGAGATGTGTTGTTGTGACATCACATAATGGGGATAAGATGTGTGTTGAAGTAGAGATGCAAGCAACACCCAAAGTCACCCGGAACCAGTTATCTGGAGATGCCTTTAATGAGGAACAAGTGGTGGAAGAATTTCCGGATGTGTTTCCCGAAGAGTTACCAGGTATGCCACCTGATCGTGATGTTGAGTTTCTTATTGAACTTCTACCTGGTACTGCTCCCATAGCTAAAAGACCATATAGAATGGGGGTAAAAGAATTAGAAGAACTTAAGAAACAAATTAGTGAACTGCAAGAAAAGGGTTTTATTCGCCCTAGTTCTTCACCTTGGGGAGCACCAGTTATATTTGTGGATAAGAAAGATGGTACTAGGAGAATGTGTGTGGACTACCGTTCTCTTAATGAAGTTACCATCAAGAATAAATATCCCTTACCCAGAATAGATGACTTGTTTGATCAGTTGAAAGGTGCATGTGTGTTCTCTAAAATAGATCTCCGCTCGGGATATCACCAATTAAAAATCCGAGCGGCAGACATACCTAAGACAGCCTTTACCACAAGATATGGGCTATATGAGTATACAGTTATGTCTTTTGGGTTGACCAATGCACCTGCGTACTTTATGTACATGATGAACAAGGTGTTCATGGAGTTCTTGGACAAGTTTGTGGTAGTGTTCATAGATGATATTCTAGTCTTCTCTAAAACTAAAGAAGAACATGCTGAACATCTGAGGATGGTTTTGCAAAAACTCAGAGAAAATCAGTTGTATGCCAAGAGAAGTAAATGTGAGTTTTGGTTAAGAGAAGTGTCTTTCTTGGGTCACGTGGTTTCTAATGGAGGTATAGCAGTAGACCCAAGTAAGGTGCGAGATGTTCTAAACTGGAACCCTCCCACCAACGTTACTGAGATCCGTAGTTTCCTGGGTTTAGCAGGATACTATAGGAGATTCATTGAAGGGTTTTCAAAGCTAGCAAAACCAATGACAGCTCTGCTAGAGAAAAGTGCCAAGTTTGTGTGGTCTGATAAATGTCAAACAAACTTTGAAGAGTTGAAGAAAAGGTTGACCACAGCCCCAGTACTGACTTTACCAGATCTAAACAAGAGTTTCTCAATCTACTGTGATGCCTCTCGTCTTGGTCTTGGATGTGTGCTTATGCAAGAAGGAAAAGTTGTGGCATATGCATCCAGGAAATTGAGGAAGCACGAGCTGAATTACCCCACTCATGACTTGGAATTGGCAGCAGTGGTTCATGCTCTAAAGATATGGAGACATTATCTAATAGGGCATAAGTGTGATATCTATACAGATCATAAAAGTTTGAAATATATTTTCACTCAGTCGGATCTGAATCTGAGACAGCGTCGTTGGCTCGAGCTGATCAAAGATTATGAGTTGGAAGTACATTATCATCCGGGTAAGGCCAATGTAGTGGCCGATGCACTGAGCAGGAAGAGTTATGCTAATGCTTTAAGAATGAAGCTTATGCCTGCTGAATTGTGTGCTGATATGGAATCTCTTAATTTGGGATTTACCATTAATACCATGGAGATAACCATAGAGCCCACCCTGGAACAAGAGATACGCAAGGGTCAGTTGGAAGATCCGAGACTGAAAGAAATTGCAGAGAATATAGTGCTAGGAAAAGCACCAGGATTCAGGATGGATGATGATGGAACTTTGTGGTTTGGAAAGATAATATGTGTTCCCGAAGTAAGGTCCATCCGTGATGCCATACTTCGAGAAGCACATGATTCATCTTACTCTATACATCCTGGAAGTACTAAGATGTACCTGGATCTAAAAGAAAAGTATTGGTGGTATGGATTAAAAAGGGATGTAGCAGAATATGTGGCCTTGTGTGACACATGTCAAAGAGTAAAGGCAGAACACCAAAGACCTGCCGGTTTACTCTAGCCAATGAAAATACCTGAGTGGAAATGGGAAGAAGTAGGAATGGACTTTATCGTCGGATTACCACGTACACAGAGAGGATATGACTCGATCTGGGTAATCGTGGACCGCTTGACTAAAGTGGCTCACTTCTTACCAGTGAAGACTAATTACTCAGGTGCAAGACTAGCAGAACTATATATGGAAAGGATAGTATGCTTACATAGAGTTCCTAAGAAGATTGTATCTGACAGAGGTACTCAATTCACATCACAGTTCTAGCAGAAGTTACATGAATCTTTGGGAACAAAATTGACTTTCAGTACAGCATATCATCCACAGACTGATGGTCAAACAGAAAGGACAAATCAAATCCTGGAAGACATGTTGAGAGCATGTGCTCTACAACATGGTGCCAGTTGGGATAAAAGTTTACCCTATGCTGAGTTTTCATACAACAACAGCTATCAGAATAGTCTGAAGATGGCACCAAATGAGGCTCTATATGGACGTAAGTGCAGAACTCCTTTGTTCTGGAACCAAACCGGAGAAACTCAGGTGTTTGGACCAGATGTTCTCCGAGATGCAGAAGAACAAGTAAGAAAAATAAGAGATAACTTAAGAGTTGCACAATCCCGCCAAAAGAGTTACGCAGACACCCGCAGAAGAGGTCTGTCATTCGAGATTGGAGATTATGTGTATCTGAAAGTGTCTCCAATGAGAAGTGTTAAGAGGTTCAATATGAAAGGAAAGTTAGCTCCAAGATATGTTGGACCTTTCAAAATTCTCGTGAGACGTGGAGAGGTAGCTTATCAGTTAGAGTTACCTGATAATTTGTCAGGGGTACATGATGTTTTCCACGTATCTCAGTTGAAGAAGTGTTTAAGGGTACCGGAGGAGCAAATCCCTCTAGAGGAGCTTACCATAAAGGAAGATCTCACATATGAAGAGTACCCAAAAAGAATCTTGGAAACGACAGAAAGGTTTACGAGGAGCCGTGTTATAAAGATGTGCAAAGTTCAGTGGAACAGGTACACAGAAGATGAAGCAACTTGGGAAAGAGAAGAAGACCTAAGAAGGTCTTATCCTCAGTTGTTTGAGTAAGTCCGTCTGAATCTCGAGGACGAGATTCCTTTTAAGGGGGTAGAATTGTAACACCCAAAATTTGGTTTGAATTTCAAATAATAGAAAATGATTTAACTTTGGAATTATGTGAGCATTTCATTTAGAGGAATATTAAAATTCTTGCAAATAAAACTTATTCTAGTTTAGAAACATGTTGATGCATTCATGCAGTTGCATATTTTCTTTGATTGGTTGAATGTTCAAAGCTCAATTTTCAAATGGTTACAAATCTGTTTTTGAAATGAATTTGGAAAAGAGAAATAAAAGGAAATAGAAAAGAGAAAGGGTTGGGCTTGATCTCTCTCTCTTTCTGTTTCAGCCGCAGACCCAACCCAGCTAGAGGCCACGGCCCATTTCCTCCCCTCTCTCTCGGCCGGCCCAACCGAGCACCACTTCACCCTCCCCCTCTCACTGCCATCCGGGGTCCACATGTCGGCGCCGATCCCCCTCTCCCTTCTCTCCCTTTCTCTCTCTGATCGGCCGGGCCCGCGTGTCAGATCTTTCTTCTCCCCTCTCCTCTGCCGACGCCGCGCGACGCAGAGCGCCGAAACTGCCGCGACGCGCACACCGCCCTGCTCGCTCGAGAACACACGTGGACGCATGGAGCACGGCAACCGCTCTCGACCCTCATCCGCTCTTCTCTCTCTGCGGCGTGGCCCCTCTCGTCAGCCGTCGTCCACCTCCCGCCGAGTTCGGAAGTGGAGAACCGCAACCACCGCGAGCCCCGCTTCCCACTCGCCCACGTCCCGCACCCTCGCGCCGGCTTCGCAACCGACCTCCCCCTCATCCAGCGCTATGCCCTGAGCTACAAAACAGAGCACCGCCCCTCTGTTTCCCCCTTTCCCCTCTGAGCACTCAAAAACGCGCCGAACGCCGCCGCCGTCGCCGTCGACGCTGAAGAGACCACACCGGAGACCAAACCGCCTCGGTGAGCGCCGTTTGTCGCTCGGTTTCTCACCGCCAATCTGCCCGTCCTAATCTCTCTTTCTGTATCTCTTCGGTGGGCACAGAACACGTGTCGCGAACGCGGAGCTCTCGGACGCCGCCGCGACGCCGACCGCCGCTCTTCGCCGTCAAGCCATCCCGAGCCATCTCCGTCCTAATTGAAGTCGCGGTGAGCCTCGCCTTCACTTCTTTTCCTTCCCTGAGCTTTTATTTCGGCAATTCATGGCCTCCGTGGCACCGGTCGTGTGCCAACCGTGCCGCCGGCTATGGCGCCACCGCGGGCAGCACAAACCGGCCGTTTTCCATCACGTCCAAGTACATCCCTAGCACCGCACTGACACGCCGCACGTCTCTAGGCCCTCAATTTGGGTTCTAGCGCGCCGTATTGACTCGGCCGCGTACACAGATCAAGTCCGATCTAGGCGCCGCCGCAGACGGCCCTGCTCCGGCAATCCGCTGTCACATCCGAACCCCCCTCGCATTCGCACGAGCTTGTAGATCGTTTCTGTGTTTTTGGTTGAACCCGCGGTAGTCGGAAGAGCCATCCCCGCGTTCGCCAGCGAGCCAGAGCCGCCGGGATCCATGGCGCCGTCGCTGTTTGCCTCCCCGCGTCCAACCGAGTACACCACGGGCTTCGTCTCGTCCCCCTCTCTCTTCCCATGCCATCGGCGTTCGAAATAGACGCCGGACGAGCCTTTCCGGTGGAACTCCGGCGAGCCCGGCGCTCTGTAGCCATGGCGCCGCCGCGCAGTTCTCTGCTCCGGCCGCCGTTCCCCCTCTCTCTCATTTGGATCTGCTCTGCGCCATTGGATCGGGTCTGTGCGGTCGGGATTAGAACCCCGAAGGGGTATGAGCCCCGGTCCACGGTGGACCGGTGGACCGCAGCACTTGCGCGATGCACGGCTGTGTCCGTGGACCGCCCAGTCCCGGGCCGCCGCGTGGCAGTTCTGCTGACCCCGCGTCGCAGCGTTCGCGCATTTCTGAGAATACGCTTTCCCAGTTAAGACACGTATTTCTTTCTCGGTTTATTCTAAAAATGGAAAACTGATATTTACAATTTTGCCACTGCAATAATTTGTTTATAAAGTCTTCATTTTAACTCCGATTTGGATGATTCAAGTTGCGTTAGGTTCGTAATGAAATTCTCTACATGTTAAAACATCTGTTGATCATGTGTGAATTATTTAATTTCCATGATAATTCAAATACTAAAAATGCTCCTAGAGAACCAGTTAAATTCATATCTTTTGCGGTTTGAATCCGTTTTTCGTGAAATTCGTGTTGAAATGATCGTAGCAATGCGTAGTATATTTTTATAAACCTTTTAACTCAGTTTATTGTTATTGGTGTACTGTTCTAATATTAGACCTGTTTGCTTTGTATGTATGCATTTGGAATGCGTGTTGTTGCAATGTCGTGATCGAGTTCAGGCAGTGAGGAGTTTGTTGGTGATCAAGAGTTCTTTGATCAGGAGTGTTTTGACCAGCAGGACTTTGAGAACCAAGTCTTCTATGCCATAACCAACCCATACTTGATTTAGTGAGCAAGTAAGTTGACAATTGAGCTTCACTAGCATTGAAGTCAACTAGGTAGAGGTTCTCATATCTAAAGCCTTTGAAGATTAAGTTTGAACCATCCACACTAATGATTTCAACATCATCTACCCCAAATATGCATTTGAATCCAAGATCACACAATTGAGCCGCAGATAGTAAGTTGAAGTTCCAGCTCTCAACACTACTACAAAAATTATTTTGCACAGCGTCACCAAAATAGCCTCCACGGCGGGCACATATTTTGCCCATCACGGTTAATGCATGCAATTTACCGAGGCGGACTTTATTTATTTACCGAAGCGGACGTATTTGCCCGCTGCGGTAAATCGATTTACCACAGCGAGCATCTTAAGATGTCCGTCACGGAAAATGCCCTATTTTCCGTGGTGGACGTCTTAAGAAGCCCGCTACGGTAAATCGATTTACCGCAGCGGGCGTGCTAAAATGCCCGCCACGGTTAAAGACGAGGCCCAACAGCCCAGGCTAAGCCCAAAACGATGGTCAAATATATATATGTAAGTTAGGGTTTCGGGGCTCTATCTCATTTCCTCTCCTCTCCTTTATCTTTCACGAGCAGACCCGGCGGCGCACCCCCTCCTCTCCCACGGCACCACCCTCCCACGAGCAGACCCGGCGGCGCGCCCCCTCCTCTCCCACGGCGCCACCCTCCCTCCCCTCCCACGGCGTGGCGCGCGGCGGGCCCCTCCCTCCCCCGGCGTGACCCTCCCCTCCCATGGCGCGGCGTACGCCTCCACTTTGCGACGCACGCAGCCGCGAGGTGTACGAGATCTGCCTCCACACACGCGACGACCTCCACGCCGAGTCCGCGCGGCGTATGGGCTCCACGCCGAGTCCAAGCGCCGGGCCAAGTCCGTTGCCGAGTCGAGTCCACGCGCCACGGATTTGGGCAGAGGAAGAAGGTGGAGCGGCGGCCCAGATCCGAGCGGAGGATGTGTGCTCACGGAGGCCTGGGCTCGCGGCGGCGCTCGGCGTGTGCTCGCGGAGGCACGGGCTCACAGCGGTGCTCGGCTTGTGCTCGCGGAGCGCGGATCCGGTGGCGGTGCTCTCCTCCTCCATAGATCCAGCGGTGGAGCGACCGGATCCGGCGGCGGCGGCGGTGGAGCGACCGGATGGGCTCGATGGGCCCATGGATGGGCTCGGTGGGCCTGTCAAGGGTCTTTTTTCTTTTTTTTTTAATTTTCGTAATGATTTACGGCAGCGGGCAAGGGCGCCCACCGTGGGAAAGCATCCATTTACCGTGACGTCTTCACCGCGGCAGACGCATTTGCCCGCCGTGGAAAATGAATTTTGCCCGCTTCACAAAACCGTTTTTGTAGTAGTGCAACTAGCAAGACATTTGAGATACTCAAATCATTGGATATAGCAATCTTTCCAAGACCCTTGACCTTGCCCTTACCATTATCACCAAAAGTAATACTATCAATATCATTGTTGGTGTTGGAGTTGATTGATTTGAACATTCTAGAATCCCCGGTCATGTGTTGAGTGCACCCACTATCAAGCACCCAATGCCTTCCTCCGGCTTTGTAATTGACCTACAAAACAAATTAGTTCTTCTTAGGTACCCACACTTGTTTGGGTCCTCCAAAGTTAGTGACCAAGGATTTTGGCACCCAAATAGCCTTCTTTGGGCCAACAATGGGTGTGCCAACATACTTAGCCATTATACCATCTCTCCCTTTGGTAAGCATATAACATGAATCGAAATGTATGGAGGTGGCCTTAGCAAACTTTGTTTGGCTCATGTTAAGTTTGCAATATTGGTCAACATGCCCCACTTGCTTGTAACTTTTGCAAAACCGACCATTGCTCCTCACAAAGCTAGGCTTTGGAGTTACAAAAGCCGCCTTGCCTTTCTTGGGGGTATAGTGTAACACCCCGGGTGTTAATATCTTAATTAAAAACTGATCATGTCATCATATGCATTAAGCATCATTCACTTGTTTGAAAACCTGGATATGCATTGAACTACAATGAGTTTAATTGCTTATGTTTGATCAATTGTTTGAATGCAGGTCATCTTTTCAAATTCTCAAATTAAAATTTTGAATCCAAACCCTATTCCCAGAGGGGGTGGATTAAACCCTAAACATGATTTTCAAAATCTATAAAGTTTTTTGCATATGGTTGTTTAAGCAAAGTTGTAGATCATGAAATTTTGAGCATCTTTCGTGTTCAAAGTTTTTCCTGAAAACCCCTGGAAGCTTGAGCATTTTGCAAAATAGCCACAAGGTCAGTTCTGTCCTTTCATCGAGCAGTTGCATGGCAGGGTTGAACTCAACGTCGCACCTGTCCGACACCTGTCTAGGGACGCACGTCTTGTCGTGTACGTGGTGAAATCACGGAACCCATTGCCGTCTTTAAAACGGGACACCGTCCTCTCTGCCTCCTTTTCCACGCCACTACTCTACTCTGCTCTGCCTTGCTCCGCTGAGCGCTCCACCTTCATTGACGAACTCGTCCGAGCTCGTTAGCCACTTCCAACCACTCAATCCGTCGCCGTTGTCTTTGCCTTGGTCTCGCGCATCCTCGGGTGAGTGGGTTGAAGTCGCCGAGCTTGCATTCGTTCAGTGTGGATCCATCTTCCTCAGCTCTGACGCGACCGCCACTGCTCTGGTCAGTCTTCGACCGGGCTACACAGGAGCCACATTGTCTTTGTATCTTGTGTTTCTTGCTCCTTGTTCATCTCTGATTCTTGTCGGTTTCTCCGTTTTGCAAATGGTGGACCATAGCTCCGGGAACATCTTCGTCGCCGCGCAGTTCTTCGTCTCCGCCGGCACGTTCTCCATCGACTGTCGTCGCTGCTTCATCTCCGGCCACGCTTGCTAGCGCTTCGTGACCAGGGTGAGCTCCTCGACCTCTCCGCTCCACTCGTTTATCCTCGTATCGAGCCTTAGAGCTCTGCCCTCGAGCGCCGCCGCTGTTCTTGTTCGGCGCGGCGGTGTGTGTTCGTCGTCTAGTCGTTGTAGTTGATCTTTTCGAGATCTAAGTCTTGCGCTAGCTTCGCCTAGCCGTCCTGAGTCTGTTTCGAGGGGTAGTTGCCCTCGAGCGCGTGCGTGTTTTCTTCGGCGCGTCGCGCAGATCCCCCCGACAGCCAGTGCCGTCGATGAGGATGTTGCTTTTAGCTCTGAGTTCGCTTCGTGCGCGCTTCGCGTTGTTTGGGGGCCGCTTAGCTTGCTAGAGTTGTTGGTTGTATCGATCGAGGGTCGATCGAGGCCTAGCGTCTCTGATCAAGGGTTGATCGAGGCCTGTGTCCGTCGGCATGTGTGCAGTCGAGCTCCGTTCACCGCCTTTGTCATCGATCGAGGCCTAGATTCATCGATCGAGGCCTAGCTTCATCGATCGAGGCCTAGCTTCATCGATTGAGGTCTATCTTCAGCGATCGAGGCCTAGCTTCTTTGATCGAGGCCTAGTTCTCCGATTGAGGTCTGTGCTCGTCGGTGTGTGATCGGTCGAGCTCCGACAGATCGCCAGCACCCTCGATGAAGTGTCTCTGAAGGTTTGTTTGGGTCGCGGCGCACCTTGTTGGGTTCGGCTCGGCGAGCCGAAGCAGGTTCGAGGGGTAGCCGTTCGGTTTGGTCACCGACGGCGACTCGCCTCCACGTTTTGTGGTTCTCGGCACCGCCGCTCGAGCGTCTCTGCCGCTGATGGTCGGGTCTTAGCCGTCAGTGGGTTTGTGCAGGTTTTTTCAGTTTCCTGTTTTGCTCAGTAATAGCTCTTGTTGTTTAATTAATTATAATATGTCTAGAAACCCTAATGACTTTAGGTTTTGAGTGACTTTGGATTATTTGATGCAAATGGTCAATTGTCCAGTGACAAACACAAGTTGGACATGCTTGATGTAATGTTGTTTGCTCAGTTCTTTTGGATGTAATTATTAACTTAGCTAATCAAGATAAATAGGGTTTAATTAATTTGCTTTCTAACCTAGTGTTGCTTTCCTTCATGAAGGGAAGTGGTACTCAAGGTGTAATCTGTTTTTAGTCTTCTCTTAAGAGCATGATTGTTTGTGTTGAGCATCATGTTTACTATTCAAGCATCATCTGAAACATGTCATTATATCGTGTAGATTGTTCGTTGGTTGGGTTGGATACCTCCAGTGAAGAGGTTTTCTCTCTTGAATCTGAGCCCGAGTTCGTTTATCCCTCCAACCAAGGCAAGCCCCGGTGCATTCAAACACTTCCTTGTATTTAAAATGATTGCTTTAAATACATTTATGTTTATACTATTGCATTACGGTACTTTATTAAATTCCTACTTGATGCATAGCTTTATCCTTGTACTATTTGTACCTTTAACCTTGTCACTTGTTTAAAGATGCAAAATTTTCACAAAAATGCTTAATATGCTTAGAACTTTTATAGTAGGTGATTTCTGGTCACCTACGCATAGCGTATTGCTTCGGCAAATGGTTATGTTTTCTGAGAAAGGGATGTTGTTGCTGGAAGTAATAATCTGAGACCAGGCGGACACAGTGTTGGAGAGCCATCAGCGGTGTCTGGTGAGCAGGTTCTTTCCGCCTGTGTCGATTAGGAACCGTCCGTTGATGCATGACTAGGGTTGTGACTTTGGAGTACTTATCACATACTCCGGGAAGCTGGACTCTGGCTATTCTCGCTTGAAGAACGGTTAACCCGTCCTGGGAGTGGAGAGATGGCAAGAGTAGTGTGTACCCTCCAAGTTAGCGAACTGGATGGAGGTGTAATGTGCTCTCGGGTGGCAGAACCCCGGTCTTGGCGAGAGGATCCAGGGAAAGGTAGTCATATGCGTGCTTTAAGCGGCTGTATATGTCGTGTGATAGGGAAGCCCCAGCTAGGATAAACCGGTTCGAATCGTCGTGTTCCTCGGATATGGAAACATGACCCTGTTTTCTTCTTCGTAGTAATACACTTTAATTGGATACTTGTTGGATCCCTTTGTGGATGGTTATTACCTTGTTATCGATCATACATCTAGATCGATACTTGAGTAATCTTATGGATAACATAAATGATTTCAATTCTTTTTATAAATGCTCATTTATGCAAAATACTTGATTCTTGTAAACCACACCTTGAATCCTATGACTTGCATACTGTTTTGTCCACCAAATACTTTTCTTTGTCGGATAAGTCTTGTGGAGTACTCCCGTAATCAGGGTTTGTTAACCCCTGTTGTAGATGAGGATCACAACCCGGTTTGTGTGGCTTCTTGCTGCATGACCGTGGTCAGTGTAGCTGAAGATGAGGAATAAACTGTCTTTGCTTGACTCTTGGGCAAGAGTACCTCGGTTATCTGTTCTTTCGCTATCAGCAGCTTGATGTAACCTATCATATGACACTAAGTTATGTTTCAAAACTTATGGTTTGTAATATGACTTTGAATTTCCGCTACTTTGATATAATGTAAAAATTTTGTATTACTTCTGTCATGATTGTAATAAGGTGATCCTGTTCGGAAAGAGGTGGATGACCCGCTGCAAAGTGGTGACACCTGATGGGCTAATTAAGATTTGGATCATCTGTTGGGATTAAGTTGGTTAATCCTGACAAGTGGGCCCTATCTTAAGAGGTTCTGTCATATATAGCCCAATCCCTCTTTGCTAAGGGAGAACCTTTGGCTACCCAAGCACTTTAGCAAGCGGGCATCTCCACCATATGCCTAACTCAAAGCATGAGTGAGTTCATTAACATCATTTTTCAATTTTTCATTTTCACTCACTAGTGTAGCATCAACCTTTGAGCTCTCACTAGTGGATGTGCTAGTGTTGGTTGGTGCAACAATGATAGGAGTGAAAAATGATTCATCTAGAATATCACAAGTAACTCCAATATCACATGATGCAACAATCTTATCCTTGTTTTGCTCAAGGAGGGAGGAATGAGCCTTTTCAAGCTTGTAGTGAGTCCTCTCAAGCTTCTCATAGGCTTCTGTTAGCCTCTCATGAGAGCCATTGAGCTCATCAAAGAATTGTTCAAGAGCCTTAAGCTTCTTGTTCAACTCTTTGCACTCCTTCCTCTTTGTCTCAAAGCAAGCATAAGTTTGCTTCATCATGTCTACTAGCTCCTCCTTGGAGTACTCCTCCTCCTCATCACTACTATCATCATCACTATCACTATCATCATGAGATTGTACCTTAGATGACTTAGCCATGAAGCATGATGGAGGATCAAAGATAGAAGGCTTGTTGTTGATAGCAATGCTTGCCAATGCCTTCTTCTTGGACTTCTTCTCATCATCACTAGAGTCATCATCGGAAGAATCATCACTATCCCAAGTCACCATGTATGATTCACCCTTCTTCTTCTTGGTGAATGATAACTTCTTCTCCTTCTTGTCATGCTTGCTCTTCTTCTTTTCATCATCATCACTATGATTGGGACAATCCGCAATCATGTGACCGGTGCTCTTGCACTTGTAGCATCTCTTTTCATATTCTTTGCTCTTGAAGTTATTTCTTCTCTTTCTAGAACCATAGCCCTTCTTCTTCGTGAACTTGCCAAACTTGCGCACAAAGAGGGCCATCATCTCATCATCAATGTCACTAGCCTCTTCATTATCATTTGACTCTTGCTTCTTTGCTTTGCCCTTGTTCTTGGATGATGATGCCTTGAATGCTAAGCTCTTCTTTTCTTTCTTTTCTTCCTTGACCTCTTCTTCTTCACTTTCCTTATTATATTGCTCTTCGGTCATGATTTCACCAAGTACTTCATTGGGAGTGATCTTGTCCAAACCATCTCTCCTAATTATTTGCCTCAAAGTTTTGTATTTCTTGGGCAAACAACCAAGAAAGCGGTTTGAGAAGTCCTCATTCTTGACCTTCTCACCCAAGCTCTTGAGATCATTGATGATTACTTGAAGCCTATGGAACATCTCCGGGATAGACTCATCATCCTTTATCTTGAAGTGAGATAGCTTGTCCTTGAGCATGTACAACTTGCCATTCTTCACGGTTGCAGTGCCTTCATATGTATCCTCAAGTCTCTTCCATACTTCACTTGCCTTCTCAAGATCTTTTATTTGCTCAAACACCTTGGAATCAATGCCATTGTAGATCACATTAAGTGTCATGGTGTTGCATTGCTGGTTCTCTTGTTCTCTTGGTGTGGGAGCGGCTTCATCAAGAATGACAAAGTCATATTCGGTCACACTCCACACCTTCTCATGTATTGAACCTAGATGCATCTTCATCTTCCTCTTCCAATAATCAAATGATGTGCCATCAAACATTGGTGGTTTGCTTCCAATATAGTTGAATTGTATTTGAGCCATCACTAACACCGAAGGTTGTTAAGCCTTGATAATAGCGGTGACCACGGCTCTGATACCACTTGAAAGGTCCTAGATGGCTAGAGGGGGGTGAATATCCTAATAAAAATTCTACAAACCACTAGATCAAAGGTTAGATTAACACTTAAGCGAAGCTTTTTGCTCTAGCTCTACTAGGAGTGCAAAGCCACCTATCCAAGCAATTCTAGTTAGTTAAGTTCCTAACAAACAATAGCAAGAACCTAAAGCACTTAACACAAAGCTAGCAAGAACAACTAACTAGAGGCTAACTAACAAGCTAACTAGGTAAGATAATGAAGAAGATAAATGCAAGAGAGGAGGTGATTGATATACCGATGTCTTGTGATGTATGGATGTCAATGTAGAGAGCCAATCACAAAGAGATCACCAAGAGTAGCCGGGAGACAAGATGAACACAATGATTTTTCTCCCGAGGTTCACTTGGTTGCCACCAAGCTAGTCCCCGTTGTGTTGACTACTCAAATAGTGATTCGGTGGCTAATAGACAATCACAAGCCTAGCCCACTACCCGGGCACCAGTAGAATCCACCCAAATGAGAGTAACCCAATGACACGAGCAATCCACTAGAGTTACCCTTTGACGCTCCGCCAAGGTGGGTACAAGCCCTCTCACAAGTCGATGAAGCCGGCCACGAACAATCACCAGCACGTGCCGAAGCTTCTCCACAATCGCCAAGCCGTCTAGGTGTTGGCAAACATCAAGAATAACAAGAAATCCCGCGACAATGACGATGACCAAGTGCCACTAAGATGCAATGTAATGATCAAGCACTTGGTTCACTCAAACTCTCATGAATTAGCAAGCAAAGCAAAAAGAGATGAGTTGTGGGCTATCTCAAGCAAGCACAATGAGTGAGAATGAATGGAAGGTGCAAGAGAGAGCCCTAGGAGCTAGCCAAAACATATATATAGCCTTCACCAAAAGACTAGCCGTTTTCTCCTCTTCTTCAGAAATCTGCGTGACTCCGGACGCTGTTTTACCTAGGGTCCGGACCATTGGTGGTGCCCGGACCCTTCACCAGCCGAGTTGCAGAGCCTCTATCTCTGACTTCAGACGCGGTGTCCGGACACGCGAAACCTGGGGTCCGGACCAATGCATCTGCGTCCGAACTGCCTGCTGTTTGAATTTCGTCGTTCGCGCCTTCACTGGGAACCGCCACGACACCTCCGGACGCGGGGAACAGGAGGGACTCCGGACCATCAGCGCCTGCGACCGGAGTCCAGCAGAGAGCTCCCCGAGAGCTATTTCTCGCCCGGACAGCGTCCGGACTCTGGTGTCCGGACACCAACCTGCGTCCGGATCACCCTGCAGAGAAGCCGAGAGCTAGGGTTAGCTTCTGGACGCTGCTCCAATGGTCCGGACAGCGCCTTGCTCTGCGTCCAGACCTGCGTCCGGAGCCCTGTTGAGTGCCAAACCGAGCTGCCTCTTTCTCTCCAAGTCTTCAAGTGCTAACACCATGTGATCCAAACACTTGTGCACTGTGTTAGCCTTTATATTGAATTATCTTGGAATTGTTTCATATTTTAGTGACACTTAGGTACATTTTATATGAATGCAATGCAAACCTAGTGGCACATGATAACCGCAATTGACACGAGTTTTCCCTTCTTGATAGTACGACTATCTATCGTAAATGTGATCACACTCTCTATAGTGTCTTGATCACTAAACTAAAAATGGCCCTATGATATACCTTTGCCTTGGGTCCATTTTGTTTTTTCTCTTTCTTCTTTTCCTTGTTCATGTAGCCCTTGATCAATGCATATGATCTTTCATCTAGCTTCACATGTCAAGGTGGATCACCCTATCTTAATCATACACTTAGCAATAGGGTTAGTCCATAGGTTTCATCAATTAACCAAAACCAAACTTGGGCTTTCACATAGTACATTTTTGTTGTCCAATAATAATTTACATGACGACAGTAAAACCAAGCCAGCAAAGCACCTCAGGCCTCAGATAATCAACCTCGGATGGCTCGACCCTGAGGTGCTGAAATGAAACGGTGACCGACACACAACGTTTGCAACACGACGCAAAAGGGTTTTAAAGCAATGACCCAACATGGTGTGATGATAGATGAGCACAAATATGTCTTTTGGAGGTGTTCATAAGGGTAGGGTTTGTGTACTTGAGTTCATAGGGGTGAGTGTGCATGCATGTTGTGGGTGTGACCGTTGTAGTTTGTAGTTCTAAAATAATGTCGCTAAGAAATTCATGAAGGACCAAACTTTTTAGAGGATGTGTTGATCATGTTTTTTCGTGACAAATAAAGAAGAGTTCCAAACAATGCACACAACCTAATGAAAGAAGATAAGAAAGAAAGATAGCTAACAAAACTAAGAGCCTTCAACAACAAACAACAAAATAGAAGCAAAGAGATCCCCTTATACCTATCAACGCCTAGTAGGCGGGTAATGCCACCATCAGCAACGCAAAGCACTAGAATACTCGATGTCTCGATTGCTCTGCTCCTTACAGAGATTCTTGGCAACCAAAACTACTGAGGAATCAAAACCACCTCAAAGTACTTTTGGGACTCTGTTATGAGAGTCAACCCACCAAGAAGCAAAGTGAGTGCCTAGGTCAACAACGTGAGTTAGATATTGTAGTCCCACTCTACTGAGCACCTTAAACCAACTTTCCCTACTAAACACATACCCCTCCAACAAAGTGATCGACAATCTCATGCTCTTATGCACAAAGTGCACATGCACCATCTTGACATAGTCCATGACTACATAGTTTTCAAAAGTTCAACACCGACCAAGTAAATCCAACCAAACAAAGAAAGGACACTTACTCAGTGCTCTGTTTTTTAGAGATTCTTTGTACCTGAAATGCCAGTTTATTGCCTGATGAAGAATGCCTTGTAGGCTAAGGTAGAGGAGTAGCGACTAGGACCAAACAAAGGTACAGTAAAGGGGTTTTAGATATACAGCAGAAATACATTACACATCCATGGTATATCTGTTTGCCCGGGGCACATCACATCTCCATGCGCACAAGGGCAAACTTTATTCATTATTCATATATCTGACACACCTTCTAGGCGATGCAAATGTGTAGTAGTACAAATCAAAGACACATGGAAGGCCCTTGCCTACCTTCCTGCACCTTTGTGATGGCACCACCACCATCAGTCAAATGTGGTTGCTCACCTTCTTGTCTTCCAGTCCGCTCTTGCCAGGAACCATCGAACCATTGTCACCACTCCAATTGAAGACACCTGGGAGGCCCTTGCCTTCATGAGCCTTCATGCTCGCACGACCACGACCACGACCAGCATCATCTGAAACGTGGTGGTGGATCACCTTGCCTTCTGGCCCGTTCTCACCAAAAACACCCGTGTCATCTGGGAGGGTCCTGTGGCTCTTGCCTACTGGCAGCTCCCAATCATCAATCGCAATGTGGTGGCTCGTCTTGTCCGGCAGACCATGCTTCGTAGCCATAACTGAGGTAATACCATCATTGATGTCGAAGGCAAAGACACCTGGGAGGATCTTGCCTTCCCGCAGGGCTCCGTGTGCAAAGGCATCATTTACATAAATATCAGCAACTGAAGCCAACTTCTTGGCAAATTCAGGGTCGTTCTTCTCTTCCTCCTCGTAGAAACTAGGAGTATCTAAAAGCAGAACACCTCCATCTGGTAAAGTAGAAGCCAACTGCTCGATGTCGTCCTCAGTAATGCGAGCCATAACCACCTTTATTTTATATCAATGTATATGACATATAAGCAAATGAAGGGGATATAAAATGAGTGATAGTTCCAAATTTTCATGTTACGTAAAAGAATACACATGAGGTATCTTTTCAAAACACATACATCAACTGCAAGGAGCTCAGACAAGAGCGGGACAAGATGCTTCAAACTGTACTTGGGAGTGACACCTTTTGGACGCCCCTGAGAGGACAACAGTGACTTTCTTAGAAATAGAATACATAAAGTGGGAAAATTAAGCAGTTCAGCCTAAAAATCAATAGGGATGAATAAACGTTTCTCCCTTTATAATGTATTTTTATCTGCTATAGTTTTTAAATAATAAAGGATATGTTTATTGTTGATTGACGGCTGAAAATCACACAAGGTTGCTAATTGGTGCCTGCACCCAATAGTATGGTACCATGTTTTGGCAGTAGTCCAATTCTTATGCCACAAGATATGCTTAATGTAGGTTTAATGTTAGTTTTCGTGATTCGGACACGTGATACCTTGGTCGCTAGGTCTTGGCTGTACCGTAGATAATCAATCATGTCACTAAAGAAGAAAGTTTAGGTGCAAAGAGATAACCTTTAGATGCACCTCCAAATCTCTTTAGTTTAAATATTTGTGTTACTTTATAAATTTTTTAAAGAAATAGTATAAATACTTGAACTAAAAAGGTTTAGAGGTGTACCTAAAGGTCACTCGCTTGCACCCCTAGAAGAAAGTCTGAATGACTTATATTAAACTGGTCAAACTAAAGGGCACAACCGACATGTTAGAGAGATGACTTTGAATTTTGGTGACTCAAGACACAATCACTGAACAATTTATTACAGCCATTACATGTTATCAAGTGGGATAAATCCCATCATCTAAAAAAATCAAGTGTACTTTCAAAAAAAAAATCAAGTGGGATAAATCCAATTAAAACGCCATGCACTATATAAACCCAATTTTTTTTTTCTTTTAAGTGAAACCATCACCCTGATTATTATTACTGTGAAAAGACTAAGATATACAATACAGAGTAAATTTTATTTTTAGACAAGGGAGTAATTTTTAACTAATCAACTTTTCACTAATATAGCTGACAGATTTGGCATGTAAAATAGAGTTCACTAGCCCACAAAAAAAAAGAGATTTTTTTTTAAAAAAAATGAATGTTATGTAGATAAGGCATGTTCGCTTTAGCTTGAAGCGGGTGTCACTATGGCTACGGCTCCTGAACTTAGGGCACGACCAACGAGGCCATACAATATCATACGCCTCATTAAAATGTTGCTATCTATGGCAATCTTCATCCGGAAAAAAATACAACTACGGTATATATGTCGATTTTAGTGCTTTATATTTAACTAAATTTATATAAATACTATTCACATTTATAACTTTAATTTTTTTTATAAAAATACATTTCGTAATCAATCTAAACATGCTTATTTGATATAAAAACTATTTATATTTTTATTCTATAATTGCTTAAACATATATACTAAACTATGATATTATTATAGAATTATATTCTTTTAGAGACGGATGTACATAGGTAAAGAAAAGCTTGAGGCTATTAAACTTTCGAAGCAGGTGAATACATCTATTTTATTCAAAGGGTCTCACCACCCTCTACTCTTTATGGTCCTCTATCTTTGTGACATGGATTTTCTTTCGTCTCTGCAAAAGCCCTTGAGTCTTTTTGGCCTTAAGTTTATAGCACGTGCTTAAGTAGTAGTTCACGCTTTATGTCAGATAAAGCAATTGCATCTTCTGCACGATAATATTGATGTGTACTCTGTGGCCTGGTTGAGTTCTTTGTGGTGAAACCTATCCATCCAGATTTAAGTCCTTGACTTAACACAAATGCTCGTATTTTTCTGGATTTATTTTAGTATTCAACACTGTTATGCTTTCAGTAGTAGGTGACGTCCTCATCAACAATGGGACGCCTTGAGTCTTTAGAGGTGCTCATAGAGGTAGAGTTGTCGTACGTGTGTTTATAGTGGTGAGTATATGTATGTTGTGGGTGTCGTCGTTGTACTGTGTAATTCTCAAAAAAAAAGTTATGTATATTTATCCAAAAAACATTAAACAGACAAATTTATGTGTAAAAGTTATATTATTTGTATAATTTATTACTAGTAACGAGATTGTCTGATCATTCTCTGGTTTCTTGTGCAGTGAATATTCGTTTCAATTCGTTGATTGGAGCCGTTCGGATGTTTCTTATGCAGTGAAGACTCGCTCATCAGTGACCTGTGGAGCCGGTACAAAATCGGACCAAAGTAACCTCTCAGAGAGAGACAGAGCAAGAAAGAAACCGCTGCTCACCGGGTGGCTGGCGAGGATGACCTTGGCGCCTTTCTCCGTCAAGAACTTGATGGTAGGGACAGAGGCGCGGATGCTGGTGTCGTCGTGGGTGTTCTTGTGGTCGTCGTCCAGCGGCACATTGAGGTCGGCGTGGAGGAACACTTTCTTCCCCTTGAGATCCGCCTCAGTCATGTTGCCAACGATCTTCTTGGTCGCCATTTTCTCTTAAACCCTGCACCAAATCCGATTCAGGGCAAACGGTCGTTACCTGTCAGTTTAATCGTAGTGAATAGTGATCATTGATCAAGACACCAAGAAGCTGGGAAGCCTACTGGGAAAAAGATTGATGGGATAGGGGTGATTTGGCTGCGAGGTGGAGACGAAGAGAAGCTGCTTTGGTCTGTGGAGCCAAGAAAGGCGCTAAACTTCCTTTTTATAGTAAAAAAAAATCAGGATTTGGTGGATGCATATGGACGAGAAAGGCGCCAAACTTCCTTTTTATAGTAAAAAAAAATTCAGGATTTGGTGTATGCATATGGCTATGGGCCATCCACTCCAGACGAGAGACATGGCACGGATCCATCCACACGGTGTTGATTAAAAAAAAAGCATCACACACACCTTATGATCTAATAATTGTTTTTTTAGAGTTCAATGATCTAATAATTGTTAGATATTCATGAAAACTATACATATTTTAATCCATGAAATCGAAAGATATCTTTTTTTAGATAATGGATAAAAACAATATCCGGCCTTTACATCCAGGGATGTACACAACCCATTATTACAAAACATTAGAGGAAATAAAAAGAGAAAGTCATAGTCTTATCGATCGACCAGGACGCTAGTTCAGACAACATAAATGTTTCCATCCTTTATTGGAAATTTCTAAAGCAATTACTTCTAATTTCTTGCTCGAGAGTGCGTCCTTGGCTGTCTCATCACGCTTCAACTTGACCCAAAAACGTAACCAGTACCCCTCCGGCCACGTGCCATCCCCGCTTCCTCGGGAGTTGCCGTCGCCTCGACGCAACCTCTAGGATTCCGCCACGTGCCATCCCCGCTTCCTCGGAAGCTCCGCCCGGGGTTTGAGGCTCAAACCCACGAAACCCGCCACCGGTAGCTTTCGGTTCAACTACCGAACCCCGAGTTTTGAGGCCCAAACTCGGAAACCGTCCTCCAGTGGTCTTGCGGTCCAAACCACCAAACCGCTCGACTCGAGCCACCTTGTCCTCGCCCGGTCGGACTCCGAGTCCCCTGAGCCTCCGCTCGACCCGCTCGTCCGCCGTCTTGACTCGGTCGACTCGGTCTACCTCCATGTCTTCTCGCACTCGTCGGTGTCAGGCACTAGCCACCACAGCTAGTCCGCCGGCACCCATGGTCCCTCAGTCCGAGCCCCGCTTCCGCCATTCACCGCTCTCAGTCCATCGGCACGGCAAGCCTCTACTCGACCTTCTTCACGCCATTGACCACTGTCACTAGGCATAACACCTGCACACCATAAGCCAATAGATAGATACACATTTGCTTTCGCAAATGATTAGTGATAACCGCTCAAACTGAAACATCCAACTGTTGATCAATCACTCATAAAAAAACTGAACATCATGAGCATATAATAACCATGTGTTTGCACTCAGCAACGCGGTGCGTGCGTCAGGGATGCAATCGGGAATGTGGAAGGTCAGATGTCTCACGCGTTCAAGCAGGCGAAGGAGAGCTCCGGATGGATTCCTCTCCGCAAAAGGAACGATGTGGAGAAGTCCCAAGTCATCGAGGACGATTCTTTCACCGCGGAATGTACCACCACTGTGGTCACTGAACTACCACCTGAGCCTGAAACAGCAAAGGCTAATGCTCTGCCCCCAATTCCGCCATTGTCGTCAGGCTTGCATTCGCTGCGGCATGATCTCGGTGAGCTCTTGGGCAAGGCAACCGGGTCGGATGTCGAGCTGGTGGTGTCCGGAGAGTCCTTCGCAGCGCACAAGGCCATACTCCCTTCGAGGTCTCCGGTTTTTATGGCTCAGTTCTTTGGCCCCATGAAGGAGACACCCTCCCCGTCCCAGTCCCAGTCCCAGAGGGTGGAGATCATGGACATGGAGGCAGCTGTATTCGGAGCCATGCTTCGCTTCATCTACACCGACATGGTGCCCGAGCTCAAGCGGCAGGAGGACGGCGACATCATTGCGCAGCATCTGCTTGTGGCTGCTGACAGGTACGGACTCGACATGCTCAGATCGATGTGCGAGGACAAGCTCTGCGATGGCACCAGAGTGGAGACAGCCGCCACGACTCTGGCGCTAGCAGAGCAGCACCGTTGCCCGAAGCTCAAGGCCAAGTGTGTTGAGTTCATCGCTGCAAACCTTGATGGCGTCATGGCCACAGAGGGTTACAAGCATCTCATGACAAGCTCCCCGTAGCTGTGCGTGGAAGAAAGAACTGAAGCACGTTGGTGATGATTGTTGACGAATAGTCCCTGTAGTATGTAATTCGTAGTGGTTTCTCTCTCTCTCTCTCTCTCTCTCTCTCTCTCTCTTTGAATTTCGGTGTCGAAGTTAGATTTCTTCCCATTGAGGAAGGGTGGATTACTGGAAGGCTCTTTGTCCTTTTAAGAGCTTGGCTTGATATCTAAGACTTGTCCTAGCTCATGGTTTCTATGGGTAGTTTCTAGAGGATATGTAAGGCCTAACTATCGTAATGCTACGGAGAAGAGAATTAATGACCATTTGCAAGTAGTAATGAACATAGCATGATCAGCTGTGGTAATTTGGTGTGGCCAAATGGTGGCCAACGCAAACAATGACACACTTTTGCATGCACCACAGTTCACATGTGTTTGCAACCAGTCAAGGCATAAATATAGCATCATCCATCATCCATATTAGCTGTGGGAACATTACAATATGCATAATGTCAAGTTAATCCCATAAAATTCAGAGTTAATCAAATCTAGATTAGTTTAGCTTACTAAATGTAAGCATTGCATCCCATTGGTGAAAGGGTTCATACTTCATAGTGGTCTTTAATCTATTCCCCAACATTGATCTTCTGAAAAGCAACACCACCTCATTATATAGTTACTTTTATTTATAGCCGACGGCGATTGCTATTAGCTGCTTCAGTTCTTTCTTCCGTGCACAGCCATGAGGAGGTCATCCATAACCGACGGGCAGCTCGCCGTGAGATGCTTGTAACCGTCGGTCGCCATGACGGCCTCAAGGTTTGCAACGACGAACTCGACACACCTGGCTTTCAGATAGGAACAGCCGTGCTGCTCGGCCAAAGCCAGAGTCGTCGCCGCCGTGTCGACGCTGACGCCGTCGAAGAGCCTGTGAGCCTGTCGATCCCGTACCTGTCCGCCGCCGCAAGAAGGTGCTGCGCCATGTGCATGGCGCCCGCGCCGCCCACCCCGCCGTCGTCCTCCGGCGCCGCCGAACGCTCCAGTTCGGGCACCGAGTCGGTGTAGATGAAGCGGAGCATTGCTCCGAGGATCGCGGCATCCATGTCCTTGATCTCCACGCGCTGCGATCGCTTCTCCTTCATGTGGCCGAAGAACTCGGCCATGAAGACTGGTGATCTTGAGGCGAGTGTGGCCTTGTGCGCGGCGAAGGACTCTCCGGCCGCGACGAGCGTCACGTCGGATCCCGTCCCCTTTTGCAGGAGCTCGCCGAGGTAGTGGTGCAAGCGGACGGGAATAGATCGTTTGCTGAGCGTGGGCGTTGGGTGGTTGCATTTTCGTGGAGTTCTCTGACTCTGAGCACCGCGAGGGTACACTCGACGATGAATGCATCGTCCTTGAGATAATCTGACGTTTGCAATTCACTTCTCTTCATGAGGTGACCTGCATAACAATAATCTCCTGAACGCTTGAAATTATGTGGCACGGGGTTCCCTTGGTATGGCTTCAGCTTTCCACTCTGATCTACTACTCGAGCACTGAACATTGCCTTAACACTGCTGTTCGTGGGCACTTCACTACGCAAGTGGATACGAAGTACTATATTAGAATCTTGAACCACCAGTTGAACCTCCCAGTCATAGCCACCAACCTTCCATCTGCTCGATTTGAGGGCCTCACCGCCGATGAGCATGACAGATGTCAATGAAAATCCTTGGATCTTGATCTGCTTCGACGAGCGAATGACCTCAGTGAGGGTTTCCACCATGGCGCGGACGAGGCGAGCTGGGATTGTGAGAGTAGTGGAGGCGAGAGAGACTGAGACGTTTGGCTTCTGTGCGGGGAAGATGATAGTATAGCACATGGTGCGATTTATAGCACGGCGGTTGAGGTTCAGATGAGTTGAAACTGGTGACTGTTCGGCTGACGAAGCGTGCGGACTGCCGACGGTCAGATTACTTAACTTAATTTAACCTGTGTTGTCGTTTGACCTTCCATATTCCTGATTCTACGCGGATTTGTTTCTTTGGCTCTCGAAATGACACTTCTCATGTCCGAGGGAAAAAAAGGAGCCCTCGGCTTCTCGCCTTACTTGTAGTGATGAAGTTTTTGCGTTTATATGCACTGAACGTGAATGTTAAATGCTTGGGCTTATTTGAAAATGAAGCTCAGTAGCCTATGAGGCCCAGCCTGTGCGAGCTAGGACCACTATACAAGCCACATCGAGCAGATGGACTAACCCAACGGATCGGGCCTACAAATTAAAACAAAGGGTTACATGTAGATAGATCATGATACTACCTTCATCTCAAAATTTCCCTAGAAAAAACCTCCATCACAAAATTCAATAAATTAACTTGTAAAATTATTCAAGTTTATCTAACATTATAGAAATAGCTAATAACATCAGTAACACCAAAAATGTATATTATAAAAATATATTACATAATGTATATATATTGTGGTATTAATTTGGTGTCATAATTTTTATGTTTTTCTATAAAGCTATTCAATTTTTTTAATAATTTAACTTAGGACAACTCTATAAATCAATTTCATTTTGGAGTTTGGGATCGAAGGAGTAAGAAGAAGCTATGTATTACTTCTTCTTTTTCAGACCCGCCTCTCCCACCAACATTACTTGTGGTAGGTACCAGCAACGTCCATCCAACGATTTCCGCCATCGTCCTTTCTCGCTTGATACTACCCATCACTGATCTACCACTGCCATGATCAGGAATTACCTTGAGGGCTAGAAACTACCAAGGAAAATAGCTAAATTGCCAAGAAAATGCTTAGTGGTGGCCAATCGTCAAGCATAACCCGTCAGAACAGTGGATAAGAGAAATTAATTTCCTTGGTAGTTCTAGTAGTGAAGGATGGTTTACTTGGAGGACCTCAAGAAAAATAGGATGGGGTCTAATTTGTAATGTGGACAGTGAAATTATTTTTGAAGGTACAACCGCCAAGAATTTACTTATGTCCTTGGTGGGTGTGGACTGTCAAGGTAATAGTCTTTTCCTTGACAACAACACCATCAAGTCAAGTATTGTTTCCTTGACTTTATATAACACTCAAGGTAATAGTCTTTTCCTTGGCAATGGCACCGTCAAGTTTAATATTATGTTCGTTGACGGTACTCAAGGCAATTGATGTTTTCTTTGGCTTCCATTCACATGAAGTTAAATGTTGTTTCCTTTGGCAGTATAGCCCTCAGGATAATTGTTGTTTGCCTTGGCTATAATCCCTGAAAATTAATGAGCAAGTACACGTAGTTTTCAATGGCATATTTGCATATATATATATATATATATATATATATATATATATATATATATAATTAGATGGAAACTACGATTATATTTGAGTATACAACACATGCAGAAAGCACTCTCAAAGCCCAAACTGAAATAACACAGGCCAACTACTGACCAGATGACTTATCAAAAATCAGAAATAGCACTGACATAGGCACAAAAGCAAGAGTAACAGAAAATGCAGTTGAGATAAAGATAACGCAGCGAAAACATAAACTCCAGCACCAAAATCGGCCCGGCCAGTTTAAAACAGTCCTAGTCATTTTTTCTAGGAAAAATATTCAGATCAGGTGAGGAAACCGTCTTGGTCTCTCTTTTTCTAGATGAACTGGCCTATCCGGTTTGTCTGCATAGTAGCCCAAGCGCAAGGTTATGGTCATCATCGGTTTCAGCAAGCTACGGTCATCATTATCATTATCATCATCATCGAGTTAGCATTGTTGTGTGTGTGTCATATATAATGTCCATGTGGTGATATGGTAGCCTAAAAAGCACAATATACATGTACTTAGTATACTACTCTTGCTACTGTGCACAATATATTTCTTGTGGCAAAGCAAAACTGAAGTAATAATACAATCTTATTTTGAAATATCAAGTGCTGCAATTTGTGAGTGCAAATTCTAAACATATTTAGGACGACAATATCAACCAAGGAAACTTTGTTGAACTCTAAAGATCTTTTTTCCATAATTCAAGTTCATGTTCTTTCAAACTTTTCAGCTGACTTGCTAGCCGTACTTTCAACCAAATTAGTCAGCTTGTAGTTTAAAAGAACATCCCATTACTGTGTTGGCATCAACTAGACATCCAGGAAATGATGATGCTTATAATATGCTAATGTGGAAACCAAAAGCTAGAGCTATATATATGTGGTTGGCAAGGGAAATGGTGAGGCATATGCAAACAAAATCTATTGTTGCCTTGTTGACCACCTTACTGTCTCTATCTGATAATGCCAACGCTCCTATGCGCTGTGAAGGACTCGCCGGGAGTCATCTTTGATCTAGCCGCTGCCAGAAGCCAGTTTCGGCCTTGGCATTTGACATCACCGAAATCGTTTGATTGTCCTAGGCTCCTAGCTAGCCGCTGCCAGAAGAGCCGCTCACATACACCTCCAGAGTAGGGCAATCGATTGCCCGGCCTGGGCAGACGTGCAGTCCACCACGCCGGTCGTTGATCACGTCGCTGGCCAAGGAATGAATTTTCATGGCATGGATTTTGTCTCGTGAACGTTTTCAACAAGGACTCATTGTACGTCTTACTCTGCTCTACACCGAAACTTCGGAGATCCGAATCTCAGCTGAAACCACTGCGAAAACCACAGAACATATCCTGGAAGCTTTGTCACACACCCTCATGCAAACACCAACAATTTTGGGGACAAGTGAACGTCGTCGTCGCAAAGTGAAAAACCTACCTCCATCCAAAAGAGATGCAAGACACTGAACTACTGAAGCACCAGTCCTGCGGCTCAGTGCCACACTGCAGCTACGTACAGCGATTGCGCATCGAGCCATCGATGTTAATATTTTTGTGTGCAAGCTAATATTCAATTTCTATGGAAGTGCTAAACGATGTAACAATATGATGACCACCGGTTTTAGAAGCAGGCTGTTCATATATAATTGGCACATAGACAGGCGACGTGCCAAATCTTCGGCCGGTGGAATTTCATAGAAATTTCAAATTATATTAAAGGGGAAATTCAACCAGCGACCATGATAAAAAAAAACATAGCAGACGACGGATACAATTCATTCAGTGAAATCATTATAATATAAAAAGCAGCTAGCAATAGTTCTACTTCTAGTAGATAGATAGGGTGCACCAAATCTTGGGATGGTTTGAGGAACCAATCAATCCTTCCTTAGACGCGCAGCCTTCAAAAGTTCACCCAACACAGAGGGGCAGCTTGTTGCCAGATGCCTGTACCCCTCCGTCGCCACGACAGCATCGAAATCAGTGGATCCCACTAGTAAAAAAAACATTTTTAGAAACGGTGGTAGAGGCATTAGTACAAGCGGCCAAGCCCACCGCCTGTACTGGGGTCAGTACTAATCGGCCCACAGTGCAGGCGGCGGGCTGTGAGCCGCCTATGAAAGGATTTTCACAGGCGGCACAGACGGCTCACTCTGTGTGTCACCTGTGTAATTATTTTTTTTTATTTCAAATTTTAATATTTTCCTCCACACTGTACTATATTTGTCACATTATATATATATATATATATATATATATATATATATATATATATATATATATATAATGTTACATAAGATATGCAAACATGAACCATAAAATTGCATCATACATACAACACATATAAATATTACATATGTGTCCACACGAAATCAAACATCAAGCATAAAATTACATATAATACACGTCATTTCAAGTTATGAGTTCAACCATTTGGTGTTTACATGTCATTTCGTTTCAAGTTTAGACCTACTAGGTCTGTCAGCGCTCTAAATCCTTCACTTGCTAAATCACCGGTTTCATCAAAATATGCTCCGGTACTTGGAATTATTTCTCTCATAATAAAACCGCACAAGTCTGCTACTATATTTTCCATAGTTTTTGGAGTGAATGACACGTCCTTTCCTTTGCTTCTCGGCTGGAAACAAAGTTTAAAAGCATCATTGACACATATCCAATATTAATATTTCCAACTTTAATGAGAAAACTTCATACATAGATATTTTTTACCATATTTTTGTCCCTGACGTATCGTCCCCGCTGCCTTATGAACTCACACACATAGTATCCACAGTAGACTGATCCAGGTGGTTGCTTGTGGCACTATGTAATTAATGAGCAAAAGATTAAACTAAAATTGTCATGCCTTGTGTATTATTTATATGATGATATGTGTTCGGACAACTTACTGGATAATGGTGTTGTATCGTCAATGACACACTAGGATCTGAGCGGGCGGCGTCGACCGGTCCTTTTTGCTTCTTATAAAACCGCCATGCCCTGTAGATATCGAATATAAAACACTATAGTTATTTAGAAACTCTAATTCATATAAGTACGGATGTGGTTGCATGTTGGCTCACCTTTCTAAATGAATCAGGAATGTTTGATACGACTGAGGAGGACAATGTAAGGAGTCTAGGACAAGCACCTTCCCTTCGAATGGATATATATAAAAAACAATCCAATGGTCACTGCATGAATAAACGAGTGAGCGACATATGTACTTAGGGTTAACACGATAATTTGAAGTACGTATACGAGGTCACGCTTACCCAAAGTTGTAGGGTGCCAATATAAAATCCCTGTACTTATATCTCAGCATTGCTCTACCGAGATAGAGGGCATGTGTCCTCGTATTTTCGTTGCAATTCCTTTACAGCTTCTGCAACTTGTTCTGGTGTTTTGTCCTTCTCTATCTTTGCTCTATCTTCATTTGTAAGTACAAATTTGTGCATATTTTCTTGTAACCTGATTGGACTCAGGTAACCGACCATCATGCCTGTAGTTAACGATCTCTGCTCGTGGTCTTGCAAACTACATACAACATCCACATATTAGAGTTTATCACATTCCAAATTTAATAATAACAATGTGTGTGCATGAGTGATACTTACAGGCACCAGATTGTAATGAGTTGGACATCAAGTTTTCTATAGTTCAACAACAGGTGCATATCCTCGAAGATAACAAATGCCTCGCTTTTATCCTTGCCAGTAGCAAACACGTCTGCTGGTATGTTAACACTAACTGCATGCAGGCCAGCATTCACTGCTCTCATGTACCAGTTATGAAACCTTTTTATCATCCATGGACCATTTTCAAGCACCGTCCATTGCAGCATAGGCCTTCTGGGCACGTAGTTACTGGGGACATTGACATAATCATCAACCGTTGGCTTTCTTATATCCTTAAGGGTCAATGGTGTATTTGACGGCGGTTCGACATGAACATCGCCACTTGGGGCTTCCTTTGTTGGTGGCACGGCTTCAGTTGCTTGGTCGGCGGCTTCCTAATTCTGTGGCGGTTCGAGCTCAACGACTCGTGTCGTCCGCTGCTTTCCAATCCCTTTCAGAAATAGAACTGTGCCTGCTGCTTTCCCCTTTTTTGGCTCATAGGGAGAAACCAATTTTGGAATTGGAAATTTCTTTGCCTTCTTGGAGGCCGGTGCTTGTGGGGGAGTTTGCTCTGCTTCCTTATGCTTTGGTGGTGGCGGGGGAGTTTGCTCTACCTCCTTCTCTGGTGTTGTGTCCTTCTTGGCTGGCGGAGTCTGCTGCTCAGGCATGTTCGTGGTCAGCCCCTCGAGCTCATCCAGCGAGAATGACATATCATGTATTGGGGATGACGATGGTGGCTTATAAATATACGGGGATGCTGGGGCATGCATTGGCGATGCTGGCTGTTGACTTGTTTCGGCCTCTTGGGATGCTTGATGGACTTGTGGAGAGGGTGCCGTTGGTGGATCAATCAACCTTACGTACCGTCTCGGCCATTGTATGAAGTTCTTGATTGCTTGTCCAAGCTTCTCTATACCCTTAGAGGTCGGGATGTCGATGAAGTCGTCTTCATATGCACTCTCGACCGTCAACACTTCCACCCTGCAGTATGCATCTTGCATCTCGACACCATGGAACATACGTCCAGGGATGGCATTGCCTGTGGCCACTTGCTTTGTATGTTGATTCCTAAGGCCATATCCAATTAACAATGAGCAAGGCCAAGGTTTATCAATATCGTCAACTGGATAATGGTTCTTATTTGATGTTGACGCTATACTGCTTTGAAAGGGCATAGATTGTGTGGCTATCTCCTGGCTACCCAAGGGTTGAGCTGGGCCTGGGACATGCTGCATATATGAAGGAGCTTGTGATGTCATCTGTTGAGCAGACACTGCTCCCACCAACCGTTTCATCACTTCAGGATCAGGGTTTTTAACGAAGTCTTCCATCAAATCCCTAAATTTTTTGGCAGCCTGCTGCTCAAAATAATCCTTCAATTGCTCCTTATGTCGTTCTCTTTTCTTATACATGCCTTTCCACTCTTCACCAAACCCTTCTTTCTAGGTGGTTCTGGATGAGACGCCCCGTACACGACCTGGATGCTCGGGGTTACCTAGAGCAAGGGAAAGGCTGTCCCTCTCCCTCTATGACTTGAAGGCACCTGTCTTTACCAGGTTTGTTGCTTCCAAAACCTTCTCGGCAACTGGCTTGATCTCATCGGGACAGGAGATCTCATCGCTCTCAGTGTTTGCCTTCCGAGCGCGAAGCCAATTCGCACTTTGTTCTGGCACTATATCTGTCAATGCCAACTTGCCCTCTCTCCTCTTTGCTTCGTCTTCTGCCCTCCATTTAGGAATCTTGGTCTTGTATCCGCCAGTGCCAAGGTGGTGGTGGTACTTGTTCTTCTTCGCAAGTGCCGAGGCGGCTTGGCTCTTAGCCTTGGAGTCGTCGGAGTTTTTTTATGACACTGAAACGTGCCCACTGTTCTGCTGTGATAGGGTACCGCTTCGTTGGGTCCCGCCCCTTCTGCAGCTACTTTTTATTCATATCGTACATATAGCCCCGGAACGATATTGCTAACTGCTTCATGACATGACCCTTGACCAAACCTTCTATTCCCTCCGGTAAAATAAACTTAGTGCACAATCGAGTCCAACAATTCGTCCTCTTTACTTCAGGCACCATACTCCAATCACTCCAGGTGATATCAAATTCTTCCTTTACTAACCATCCAATGGCGGCCCTAAATTTGGGTAGCGCCTCTAGAGGTGCTAAGGGCTCTCCGCTCGGGCTAATCTCTGTAATCTTATAAACTTCTTCTGGAAATCTATTCCTTCCTCTATCTCCTCGTGCTCGATCACTCTTTTTCTGTGTACTTCTTCGCTCGGAGGAGGTCCCGGTCGTTTGAGGCGCTGTGTCCTTATGAACATCTTGTGACTCTACCTCCATTTCGGCAACAACTTGAGAGAACACCTCCTATCAATTCAATTGTTAGGTACATACATACACATGCATTATTCTCTCGTATAGACAATCTACGAGCATATATACCTCATCATCATTTGGCTCAGCTTCAGGCTCGTAATTAGGGTCACGTTCCAACTCAAGACGGGCCTTCTTAGCTCTAGGAGATTCACGTGGTGATACGCTCGGGCTCCTATAAGGTTCGGATCCATAGGAGTCAGATCCAGGTGTACCTACCTGGGCATCGACCTGCTCAGCATTTGATGGAGTACTCATCTGCATGAAATATAAGTATAAAAATTGATGTACACTAAATTAATTAAGTAAACTAACTCTAATTATGCATGAAATATAACTATTAACATGAAATATAAGTGTTAACATGAAAAAAACACTAACTTAAAAAAAGTATTAACACTAAATTAACTAACTAAATTAACTAAGTAAACTAAGTAAACTAACTAACTAAATTAACTAAACTAACTAACTCTAATTACTAAGTAAACTAACTAAGTAAACTAACTAAATTAACTAAGTAAACTAACTCTAATTATGCATGAAATATAAGTATTAACATGAAATATAAGTATTAACATGGAAAAAATACTAACTTAATTAATATAAGTATTAACACTAAATTAACTAACTAAATTAACTAAGTAAACTAACTAAGTAAACTAACTAACTAAATTAACTAAGTAAACTAACTCTAATTATGCATGAAATATAAGTATTAACATGAAATATAAGTATTAACATGGAAAAAACACTAACTTAATATAAGTATTAACACTAAATTAACCAACTAAATTAACTAAACTAACTAATAACACTAACTAAATAAAAGTAAATTAACTAACTAATAAAACTAACTAAATAAACTAACTAAAAAAACTAATAAAACTAAAATAACTAACTAATAACACTAACTAAAAAAACTAAATAAAACTAACTAATAAAACTAAATTAACTAACTAATAAAACTAAAATAACTAACTAATAACACTAACTAAATAAAACTAAATTAACTAACTAAAAAAACTAAATTAACTAACTAATAAAACTAACTAAATAAACTAACTAAAAAAACTAAATAAACTAACTAATAAAACTAACTAAAAAACTAACTAAAAAAACTAAATAAAACTAACTAAATAAACTAACTAAAAAAACTAAATAAAAACTAACTAATAAAAGTAAATAAAACTAACTAAAAAACTAAATTAAACTAACTAAAAAAACTAAATAAAACTAACTAATAAAACTAACTAAAAAAACTAAAAAAAACTAACTAATAAAACTAACTAAATAAACTAACTAAAAAACTAAATAAAACTAACTAAAAAAGTAAATTAAACTAACTAAAAAAAAGGTAAGGCGGCCTGCCAGGCCGCCAGGCCCAGCAGGCCCAGCAGGCGCTCGGGCGCGCGCGCGGCGGCGCACATGGCGGCGGCCGCCGCACTGATCGGAGCCGCCTCGGAGCCGGGCTCGGCGTTGGTGGGGGCGGAGTTCGGAGCTCGGAGCGGAGCTACCTCGCGGCGCTCCGGCAGCTACTGGTGGAGCAGTGGCGGCGGCAGTGGCGGCGGCGCGTAGGCGGACGATGGAGTAGCGGCGGTGGTGGAGCAGTGTCGGCGGTGGAGCAGCGGCGGCGGAAGTGGCGGCGGTGCGTAGGCGGCGGACGGTGGAGCAGCGGCGGCGGATTTCGGCAGCCTAACGACGTCCAAATTCAGAACTCGCGCCTCTAGTGACTTAGAAAATTTCGACAGCCGCGCGCGGGAATTTATTATGGAGCACATTAGTACAGACGGGTCATATTGACCACCGCCTGTGAAAATATTTTTACAGGCGGTGGTCAATGAGGGCTGCCTGTACTAGTACAGGCGGGCGGTCAATACGTCGCCTGTACTAATACATTAGTACAGGCGGCCCTCATTGACAGCCGTCTGTACTAATGTTTTTTTCATTTTCAGTTATTTAATTTAGTTAGTTAATTTAGTTTAGTTAGTTAGTAACTAATGGTATGTTAATTAGGGTTAATTTAGTTAATTTAGTTAGTTTAGTTAGTTAGTAACTAATGGTACGTTAATTAGGGTTAATTTAGTTAGTTTAGTTAGTTAATTTAGTTTGTTAATTTAGTTAGTTTATTTAGTAATTAGTTAATTTAGTTAGTTAATTTAGTAATTAGTTAATTTAGTTTTAGTAATTAGTTTATTTAGTTAGTTAATTTAATTTGTTAATTTAGTTAGTTTATTTAGTAATTAGTTAATTTAGTTAGTTAATTTAGTTTGTTAATTTAGTTAGTTAATTTAGTTTGTTAATTTAGTTAGTTTATTTAGTAATTAGTTAATTTAGTTAGTTTATTTAGTAATTAGTTAATTTAGTTAGTTAATTAAAGGCTTGTTTAATAGGGTTAGTTATTATTTCATGTACCTAGGGTTCGTGAATTAATTAAGTTTTTAATTAAAGGTTTGTTAATTAGGGTTAGTTAATAATTCGTGTACCTAGGGTTAGTAAATAATATAGAATCCAAAGGTATACAACAAAGGGAAATGTAAACATCTGCTTAATAATAAAGAGTAGCATTAGGTACAAATGATAAGTGGTACATTAATTAGTTACATGATAAACAATCTAGCGTGCTACAGTCCTTCCTTGTCCATCATGGCGCACCCAGGGCAAAGAGGTTTGCGGGATACTTTTCTCCACATTTTTGATATTTTCTTCAACGTTTGTAAAAAGAGACATCTCACTGAACTGATTAACATCCTCTAAATCCATTACACCATCAACTCCTACAATTTGTTGCTTTCCAGGGATTGCTACGTGCTTTGGCTTTTGGGTACTTTTTTTTTCATTCGTAGATAGAATTTGTTCCACATAGAACACTTGTGCGGCACGGTTAGCAAGGATCCACGGATCATCTTTGTAACATACTTTACTTAGATCAAGAACTCTTTGGCCGTAGTTATCCACAGTGACATGTTTATCTTGAACCCATCGACATCGGAACACTGGAATCTGCAGGCGTGTACCATATTCAACCTCCCATATGTCATCAATGAATCCAAAGTATGTAGTTTCTTCACCAGTTCTATCATCTACAGCCTCACATCGAACGCCACTATTCTAGGCCATGCGCTTGGTGTCCCTAAAACTGATGGAAAATATGAAGTCACTAATGTCATAGCTCTGCCATGATATGACCTGGCTTGATGGTCCAGATGCTAAAATCTTGATGGTTTCTGATTCATCTGTATGTCCAAATTCTTTAGCCATGCGGTGAACCGACGCTTGTGTTCCTTGTGTACCCAATCATTTGTGCATCCTGGATTCTCCTCACGAAGCTCTTTCATGTGCTGCTTGATGAATGGGTCCATTATTATGAGTTGTTGTAGTATGTTGTAATGTACTTCTAGGACTATGTTGTAATCTGGCGAGATGAATGATTTTCGTCCTATCCTCCCTCGTCCACCAAACCTTTCCTCATGTCGCAACGGAGGCAAACCAATTGATACCTGGTCTTTTAGGAGATTATTACATAATGATCCTCCAGACTCAATAGACTCTTCTGTAGTGTATGCCTCTATCATGGAACCCTCCGGATGAGCACGATTTTCCATATAGCCATTCAATATTGACATAAAACGCTCATACGTCCACATTTCATGGAAATACATGGGGCCCAATGCCTCAATTTGAGGCACCAAATGAACAATAAGGTGTACCATGATATCAAAGAACGATGGGGGAAAGCACATCTCCAACTGGTTCAATGTCTCTGCAGCAAATTCATTGTAAACCGCCTATATTTACACAGGCGCTAGAGATAGGAGAGCCGCCTGTGTAAATGGTTTTACACATGCGGTTCTCTTGCTGGGCCCATCCTATTTTTTTACTGGCGTCATGAAATTGTGAACCGCCTCTGAAAAAAAACGACGTAACAGCAAAAATGATTTTTCTACTAGTGTCCAGTGACGAACTTGAGGCACCTGGCCTTGAGCAGCGCGCAACCGTGCTGCTCGGCGAGAGCCAGTGTCGTCGCCGCCGTGCCGACATCGATGCCATCACAGAGCCTGGCCTCGCAGATCAGCTTAAGCCTGTCAAGCCCGTACCTGTCAGCGGCCACAAGAAGATGCTGGGCCATCGTCACCGCCGCTGCCGTCTCTTGCTGCTCGTTGTCGTCGAGCTCCGGCACCATGTCGGTGTAGATGAAGTGAAGCGTGGCACCGAAGACAGCGGCCTCCATGTCCTTGATCTGGATGCACTCGGAGCTCCCCTCGCTCATGTGACCGAAGAACTCGGCCATGAAGACCGGAGACCTTGCCGCGGCCCGCGAGTATGTTCTTGTGCGCGGGGAAACGATCGCCCGACGATTCGAGTTCGAAGGTGATGTCGGATCCCTTCTGGCTCTTCAGGAGTTCACCCAGGTGCTGGTGCAAGTTGGAGGATGGCACTGGCACATCCTTCTTGGTACTAGCTCGGGGAATGACAACATCCGGTAGCTCTCTGAGCACGGAGACGGTGCATTGCACGGTCACAGAACCATCGTTCTGGAGATATCCTCCTGAGCCCGCTGATGATGCTTTTATTTCACTTCTTTGCACGAGTGGAACCATAGATGATGATTTTCCTAGATAATCGAATACCAGCGATGCACTAGATTCTTTGGATGGCCCAAGATTACCACTCGGATCCACTAGACGACCGCTCAGGGTCGCCCAAACCTTGTGCAGCTCTGAGTCTGTCCCGGCTCCAGCTTTACCCAGGAATACGAGCTGTAGCATCAACCAATGATACTTTTGGTATGAAGAACAATAGGCTGCTGGGTAACAACGGACTTCCCACTCATACCCACCAACATCCCATCTGGATTTGATGTAGTTGGAGTTGTCCATGCTAGTGGTGGCGCAATAGCCGTTGAGCTTCATCAGGTGCACCGAGATCGCTGCCTCGGTGAGATCCACGCAGCGAGGTTCCATGGCTAGCCTAGGTGAGACCGCTCGGGTCAAGAGATGGAGTTGAATGGAGCTTGGCACTGCAAACGAATGGGTGAAAATAGGTGATCAATCAATGCAGCAGCATATATACTCGTGCTCTTCGTTGTTTGCTTTTGTCATCGGTGGTGGTTTAAAGGCTAGTCAAGCATTTTCATGGCGTTGTTCACGGTACTGTCATACCATATAAATTAAAATAAAACATGAATAAAACAATTACTCTCAATGAAAAATTTTATACAAAATTTTTATAAATATTTAAATTCATCGCTCAAAGAAAGTTAGTAATAGTGTTAAGAGAGTTTTGTTTCATAAAACTTCTTTTCCCTCTCTCTCTTTTTTAAAACTTCATCTTGATTACACTAGATATCCCTATGAGTAAGAACACTTGTGAGTTCCCACATGTGAGTTCCTGATGTTCCATCTATAGTCTACGTTGCTAAAAAGTCCTCTTTTATCGCTATTGCATATATCATTAGTAAAGTTACAAGATCATGTTTATTCTTTATGAGCACTAGCTTTGATCTACCAAATGTAATCTTCTCACGGTGTCAAGGCGCAAGGTAACAAATATCTAGGAAATCCTTAAGGGTAATGATTAAAATGAATAGGACAACAAGGAAGATCACATGCTATACTTGCCTTAAACTTAGATCCTTCTTCAAGTTTCAGACTTCGAAGATCAACTTCTTCAAGACCAAACCTTCAAACAGTATTCTGAAACATCATTTTTTGGTCACCAACGTAACACTCACCGATTGGACAAGATCATAAACACCTAACCAATTATACATAGCATACAAGCATATCTATTTAAAATAGTACACCAATCAATGAAAAAGGATTTAAAAAGAAAACTACATTTCGCTATGATAACAAAGTCGCGAAGAACACGCTAATCGGGGCTACGGTGACCAAGATACTAACTAACGAGAGATTAGCTTGAAAAAGAGAACTATGAGCTTTATCACTTTTAGCTATGCAAAAAAGATGGATAAGGTACTTCCGAGGAATACTTAAGTTGGATTAAGTCAAACTTATATTTGGATTTAAAAACTAAAGTAGAAAGCTACTCACATTTTATTTATAAAGTGAATTGCATAGCTTTTAATCAAGTTAAGAGTTTGCCAAGAAATTACACAGCTATTAACATGGTATTAAATGACATTATACTGTAGTTTATGATTTTATAAAACTAACGCAACTTGAACGGGTCGAATCGGATCTAAAACGGAGAATCGATTTAAACAAGATTAGAGACTAAAACATATACACTTTAAAAGCATTAAATAAATAAATATTTTTTAAAGTTTGAAAATAGAGTTGGTTATGATGTCGTCATATAGATTACGTTGTTACGAATCTAACACAATTTGAACGGGTCAAATCGAAGCTAGAGTTGGTTTATTGATTTTTGGAACTTGGAAAACATTAAGTATTTATTTTAAACAACTATGAAATATTTATAAAATCTAATTTAGTTCTAAAAATGTTATTTATAATATTCAAGTCCATGACGAAGGGATAGACAACAAGAGGTAGGTGTGGGCTATAAATTCTGCCATGGATGGCTCACGATGATTATATGTATATGTGTATTTTTATTGTATTTTCTGATTTGTTTTTTAAAGAAAAACGGCCAGCAAACTTATCTATGAGGTCATGTGATGTCATCAAGCTAGCTAGGAATCGGAATAGCTAAGCAATTGGGCAGAGCACGTCCGCACGGCACATGGCCGGCCGAGGTGCGCCTTTGTCCGGCAAGGAGCTCATTGCGGGAGGTGGCCTCGGCTAGACAGCACATGGATGTAGAACTGTACAGACGGCGTGAACTCGTCTGAATTGTCATCTACGCCAGCAACTAGCCATGGGCAAAGGAGGACATGATGATGCAGATCGTTTCCGGTCGACGGAGCGCGTGCACACGAGAGAACGAGATACCTCACCTTGGCGCGACGCTCGTGGGCTGGCTTTTGACGGTGGAGTTGCTGACACGACGGAGATTAGCGCCGACGGAAGTTCCTCCAATCCTCGTCCTGACGATGATGGCGGCGCGGCGCCCTTGGGCTTTTCCTTTATAGCAGCAGGGACGTCATGTCGAGTGTGGGTCCAAGAGGCCGAGCAGCATCGGCGGTGGACTCGGCCCAGGCGGTCCGAGAAGCCGCTGCGGGGCTGCGGCGCTGGGAACAAGAGCTGGGCTCCGTGTTGCTTGCTAGTTGCTACTCAGGCCTCAACAAAGGAGGGAGAGATTTCTTTTTTTTAATTAAAAAATACTTTCAAAAGCAATTTGAATCATTTTGAAATTTGATCAAAACCACTCATCACAGTAAATTCTATGAACCAACATGAATGCAAGAAAATGTTGCTAAACCTTATTATGCATTTTAATTTAAATGAAAAGTTTTGTTTCCTTATGTCTTTTATGAGCAGAAAAATTCATAAGTAAACCATTTTATTACTATTTTCAAGAAAACAAATTTAGGTTGTTACATTTTAGCCAGCTAAAGTTTAGTTGGTGCATCCAAACAAACCACTATTACGAAGGTTAAGGGGCCTATATTAGTCGTGGCTAAAAAATAGCCCATAAAAAATTATCTAACTAGTTATTATTCTTGTATGTTTGTGTCTTGTTCGCTAGGTTTATCAGCCTGACTTATTAGCCATTAGCCATAGTACAATGTTTTTTTCTTTACAATGAAACAACTAAAAATAACATCAACAACTTATCGGCCACAGAAACGATCAAACTAACATGACTTTGAATGTTCAGTTAAATATTAGTTCTAGACAAAAAAAATATCACCCTTCTACCTTTTCTCACTCACCCGGCTAAAGAGAATATAGGATAAAGATGACCATTTTTATATTTGTAGCACTTATAGCCCTTTGATGGGTTTAAAGGGCTAGGAACTAATAGAAATAATTGTAAGTTGTAATTTTTTTGTGCCAATATATATTAAATTTTGTGAGTTGTTTTGTCTAACGTGTTTTCAAAACCAAAATTTATAGATTGTGCATGTCTGCAGAAATTACGACGAACAAAGCTGCAGTTTTAGTACAAATATACTCCTTCCGTGCCCATAAAATTAATCGACGGTTTTCAAAGCATGAATTTTTTGACTACTTATTTTTCAAAATATTTTTTAAAAATATAATAAATGTATATTTTATGAAAATATTTGTTAAGGCCAATCTATTGATATAATTTTCACATTTCCAAACTCACCAACTTAAAATTATTTATGATTTATATTTCCAATGTTTGACTTAAATGTTGTTCAAAACGATTTGTTTTATGGGTATAGAGGAAATATATAATAATCGTCGTCCAACTAAAAACTAAAATTCAAACACCTGAAATTTAGCAAATACCTCAATAATTAGCAAAAAATAAATAAATAATACACGATGCACCAATCTTGTTCGGCCGGTAGAACCTCAAATTAACTTCAAATAAAAGGGAAAACGCAACCAGATGATGACAACATTCATAGAGGGAGACAAGTCCTTTACTGACAACATAATTTGAAAGCAGGCGGATACGGTACATCAAATCCCGGGACAATAATTGATAAGGAACGACCATCGATCGATCGCTATAGTAGTTCAGTTCTTTCTACGCGCAGACTTGAGGAGTTCAGCAAGCACCAACGGGCAGCTAGCCACCAGATGCGCGTACCCCTCCGTCGCCAACACGGCGTCGAGCGTTTCAGGGGACCCAGTGACGAAGTCGACGCACCTGGCCTTGAGCAGCGCGCAGCCGTGCTGCTCAGCGAGGGCCAGCGTCGTGGCGGCGGTGCCGACGTCAACGCAGCCAGCGAGCTTAGCCTCGCAGATCAGCTTGAGCCTGTGGAGCCCGTACCTGTCAGCCGCCGCAAGAAGGTGCTGGGCCATCGTCGTCGGCGTCGTCACCGACTCGTCGGCGTCATCATCGAGCTCCGGCGGCGGCACGTCGGTGTAGACGAAACGAAGCATGGCCTCGAACGCCGCGGGATCCACGTCCTGGACCTCCACGACCCGCGACGTCCGCTCCTCCATGCCGCCGAAGAACTCGGCCATGAACACCGCAGACCTCGCGGCGAGGACGCTCTTGTGCGCTGGAAACCGCTCGCCACCGGGCGCCAGGACGAACGTTACGTCCGCGCCCTTCTGGCTGTCCAAGAGCTCCCCCAGGTGCTTGTGCAGGCCCGACGATGGCGTCGGCGGAGTCACAGTCGTCACCACCGCCGGGAAGACTACCTCCGGGAGCTCTCTGAGCACGGTGATGGCGCACTCGATCGTCAGGGAATCGTTCTCGAGGTAGCCTGACGCAATCTCGTAACGCTTTTCCAGGAGCAGGGCTTTGGACTCACGGCGATGGTAGAATAGGTGGCACAAGCTCGACTCCTCGGAGGGCTCAAGACTCCCGCTGGGATCGACCAGCCGGCCGGTGAAGTATACACGGACGTCGGCGTCGCGAGGTTTGGTTTGCATGATGAGCTTCAGAGCTACCCAGCTCTTGTGTTCGGGGTAGACGCGGACCTCCCACTCGTACCCGTCGACGGTCCATGTGGATGCGATGTAGTCGTTTTGGGTCATGCTCCAGGTCGCAGAGTAGCCTTCGATCTGGAGCAGCTGCACCGAGCGTGCGGCTTCGGTGATCTTTGTGATGGCAGCAGCAGGTTTCATGGCGAAAGGCCGTTTTGCAGGATAACGGAGGAGGCCAAGGGTTTTGGGGTCTAGGCAATGGGAGCCGTGGAGGCAGGGGATGCTCGACAAATCGTGGTGGCCGCCTAGCTACCATTTATTTGTACATGGCTCGACCTGCGGCTCCTCCGGTGGAATCGACATCGACGACGGTCCAGCTTGCGAACCAACAAGTGATTGGTTATCACAGTCAATGCAGCAAAAGACCATCCGTCGAGTCACGAAATGAACTTGTGCTCTCTGGCGTTCCCTATCCCGAAACGCCGGCGCGGCCCGTGGGAATCTGGAAAGGCGACGCGTCGGACGGGTGGGCTGGGCTGGGCTGGGCTGCCACGGCGTGTAAGTTCCAAATGGAGGGCCTTGGGCGGCGATGGCAGCAGCGACAGATAATTGCGCTCCAAATGAGGGCAGTTAACATCTGTGATCGAGTTTTGGAGCTGCCTCTTCGTTCTCCAAAAAAAAAATACTGCTATAAAAATGGTTTTGTGACTGTTTTGTACAGTAATAGTTGCCACTGAAGCGGCAATCTACTCATTTCACGCAGGACAAGCAGTCAAGTAGGGATGAAAACGATAACAAACGATAGATAGAAGGCTAAATCACTTTTATTTTTATATTTTTTCTGAAAAAAAATTGATACAATATTATCGGAAACAAACAGCATCGGTATTTTAGTAATTTCAAAAATGAGATAGTCGATCGGAAAACATAGCAATATCGGTCGAAATCGGTGAGAATGATATCCTAAAAACGATAACATGCCAAACCTTATGAGAAGAGCCGTATAACTTACCTATCTCACATGACAATAATAAATAAAGCCACAATTAATAAAATCATAATCTAAATCACACATTTTATACCAATCTTAGCCTCAAACATTGATAAACCACGCAAGAGTAGACAAAAATAAACGTTAAAGTTTTAAGTTCACTTGACAAAGTACACTGATAAAAACATGGATATTAGAGTTCCTTCTCTAGTGCACTGAAAGTATGCATTGTATAATCTATAAATAAATTAAGATTCAAGGCCTTTCAATTAGTAATTACCAACGGTAAAATAGTCTATAAATAAATTATAAGATTTAAGGTCTTTTTGAATCGGTAATTACATATGGTAAATTACTAGTTAAATACGGTAATCTTCGAAATGGATCGAAAGAGGACAAAATTGTTTCCGCTTTCGTTTCCGTTTATTTTTACCGTAATCGTTTTCATTTTTTCGATTACCACTACTATTTCCGTTTAGGTCTTCAAATCGGAAAAAACTCGAAAACGATTTTTGAAAATCGAAGATTATCATTTTCGTTTTCATCCCTATAGTCAATCATGAGACATTTTTGTTTTCATCCCTACAGTCAAGCATGAGAAATGGCAACTGATACAATTAAGCCACAAATGACAAATACAAAAGCAAAACGAGTTTGCACAAAACAGAAACGAGTTAGTTCACCCTAGTTGAGACAAAAGGCCGGAGGGCACTATAGCAACGAAAATCGGTTGAAATTTCGGTCAAAATTTTTAAATCAACATGAAATTTTAAGTAAATTTTGGAAAAAAAAATCTGAACAAAATGGAACAAAAAATAGTGGTATGTCATTTTACTGGAGGTCACCGGTAGAAACGAAAATAGCTGATTCTCAGTGAAAAAACAGCTAAACCTCTGGACCCTATCTAGCCACAGAAAATGGCAATTGAAGATTTGAAGCAGCAAGCTACCTGCCCATGTCATGTGTGTGCATACCTGACAAGCACAAGTGGAGAACAAGGGCTACTACAACTACAAATTAAAAGCAGCTCAAACTAAAAGGGGGGAAATCAGCTGCAAGCACTAGTTCATCATGATATAGCAGTCATACATCTTAGGAAAATCATAATATTAGGACACAAGGACTGTCAACGAAAATCACCATTATGTGTCCTCTAAAAAGGGTTCTGGGGCTCTTTTGTAGTTGCGATTGACGCAGCAATCTGCTCACATTATGTGTCTGGATACATGCATGACAAACACAAAATGGCCACTGATGCAATTAACCCCCAAATGACAAGTGCAAAACGACATCTAATAACCACAGAAAATGGCAACTGATGCAATTAAGCCCCAAATGACAAGATCAAAACGAGATCTAATAACCACAGAAAAGGGCAACTGAAGATTTGTAGCAGCAAGCTAGCTGCCCATGTTATGTGTGTGCATTACTGCATACATGAAAGCCACAAAAGGGTAATAACGGCTACTAAAAATTAAGCAATTCAAACTAAAAGGGGGGAAATCAACTGCAAGCACTAGTTCATCATGATATAGCAGATTAGCAGTCATATAGTACTAGTGACACATCCTAGGGACATCATAAGAACTGTCAATATGCGAAGACAGCATATTGACAATAGTACTAGGCACATCCTAGGGACATCATAGGGACATCCCAGGTCACACATCCTAGGGACATCATAATATGCGAAACAACTGACACTACCAAAATATAAAACTTTTCCTAGTGAAGTGGAGTTCTCCTAGTGTTTTTCTATTCAAAATTTAGTACAAACTTTCGCTAGTAAATGTCTCCTAGTGAGAATTCCCATGTGTCATGACAAGTGGTGTCGGGTACAACGGTAAGGGGTACACTAAACTCTTCGATAAATTAACGCTAAACATAGCAACTATTTTTAAGGCAGGGACCAGCCCACTACTCAGTAAGGCATGGCCCATCGCTCGAGGGCCCCCTCTACGCCAGCTGTGGCGACGAGTCACGGGCCGGCCCACCTCGACGATAAATGACGGACCGAGGAGGCGAGTGAACGACCCCCCGGCTCCCACCTCGACGCCGAATGACGGACCGAGGAGGCGAGCAAACGACCCCCGGCTCCCACCTCGACGCCGAATGACGGACGGGGGCCGAACGAACGACCCCCCGGGCTCCTACCTCGACGTCAAGAAACGGACCGAGGGTCGGACGAACGACCCCTGGGCTCCTACCTCGACGATAAATGACGGACCGAGGGGGCGAGCGAACGACCCCCGACTCCTACATCGACGAACGAAGGACGGACGATGGGTCGAACGAACGACCCTCCTCGACCTCTCCGACCTCGTCTCTGCTCCGACCCCGTCGGTGCTCCAACCTCTACCTCGACCAGGGGTCGAACGGATGACCCCCGGCGAGAGGCTCGATTAACCCAACTGCTCCCGGCATGGGTTAAAGTGAACACACCTAACGGCATGGGCGCCCGCGTCCGCTGTCAAATTCGCCGACTCCCCGTCAAGTCCCCGATTCTTGTCAACTGTGCCGCTACTGTCGCCACTACGTGAGTACGGACTCCAGCAGTACCCCTCGGAAAGTGAACAGTGCGACCCTCGACGACGACTTCGGGAACGCGACAGAGCCACGCAGGGCTCGACCCCTCCCTTGACCGGGGGGCTCGACCCCTCTCTCCAACAACTCCAGTATGGAAGCCGTCCCATCCGCCCGTCCCGCTTCAGTCGTGGGATTCGTGCCCGCCTGCGGACGCTGTGCTGCGGCGACTTCTGCTGCCGCCACGACTGAGGACGCCAGAAGGACGGGAAAGCCATGCCGCCACAGTACTCAACGTCTCTCCGCCAACGCTGTGCCTCGGACGCGCCGCCCATACTTCTACAGTTAGGACCCTGTACCCTCGGACTTCCCCTTGGTCTATAAAAGGGGATGCCGAGGTAGAATAAACAGGGAGATTTCGGACGATGGGATCACTCATCGGACTTCAGCTCTGACCTCCACACTCCACACACCCCGCCACTCGATCGACCCCTCGGGTGGCCAACTCCGTGTAACACAGCTTGTACCCCCCCCTGTATGAGTACGTTTTGGGTGTGAGATAATACAAGTCATCCTCCCCCCGCTGGACGTAGGGCCTTCTTTGCCCGAACCAGGATAAACCTTGTGTCCATCTTGCATCACGTCTGAGAGAGGGAGCACGCGATATACAAATTTACTCGTTGGTGGTCTTGACCCCCGGGTCATAACACCGACAGTTGGCGCGCCAGATAGGGAGAATTGCGTGTCGATCAACTCCGAACTACTCTCTCAGATGGATCCCACCATCCCACCGTTTCCATTCGGCGTCATCGTCTGGTTCGGTAGTCTAGGGTTCGTATCCACGGACCAGGGCGACTTCATAGTTTTTCCCTCCGCTCATAGCCTGGACATCAGCAGCACCGGTACGCCGGGGCTGGCAAGGGTCAGGCGACGGCCCCTCCGCTTGCGCCTCTGGCCTGCGATCAGGAGGAGGCGTGAGCGGCTCCGACGCGCTCGTCGTCGTGCAGATTCCGAGGTGCCGGATGCTGTTTCCCCGGCCCCAGCTGGTGACACAGTCCCCTCTCCCAGGGGTCCGTTTGACCCATGCTCGTGGGCCGAGGGCGGGCGCCCCTCCGAACGGGACTTTGGCTCTTCCACGCCGTCGTCCCCGGGGGTCCCCGCGGCCTCTCCGACACACTCAACCCCATCACCACCGCGTGACCCGTTCCCGTACGGGCTCCACAACAGTGCAGGGCTCCATTCTGCTCTCGCGGGACTGCAGATACAGACATGTAGCGGGTCTCCAGGGACTCCGCCGCGTGCGACGGCCGTTCCCGTCACCACCTCTTCACCGAGCGAGCCAGGACTACCCCATACATGGGGCACGTTGCGGCGTTGCCTGGCGGAGGAGCGCAGGGGGTCCTTCCCCCACTTCTACCACGCCGACCCCGACTCGGACTCTCCCGACGAGAGTTACGACTCCACCCGGGAGTGCTTCCACCTCGACGAACAAGCCGACCCGCAGGACGACGTCGACGACACCGCGGCCACCGAAGAAGGAGGGGGGCCAACGCCACGCCAGCTCGAGATGCCATCCCCCCAAGTCCTGATAGAGCCGATCCACCCCCCGACGTCTAGATCGCGTAGGTCCGAGAGCTTCTCAGCAAGCTCGAAGAGGAGCGCCTGCGTCTTTAGCAACTCGAGCACGCCCTCGAGCGGGATCGAGGGCATCCTCAGGGTGGAGGAGCTCGTGAGCGGGCCCGGGAACTCCATCGGCAGATCGTCGAGGAGGGGGCCGTCGAACCCCGAGTCTTCAACCGCGCCAGCCAGAATGTCGTAGCGGCCGCGATGCTGCTCCGCGACATGCCGGCGCCATCGACCCCCCAAGCGCGGCGTATCAAGGATGAAATCCAGGGGCTCCTCCAAACTGCGGCCGTGCAGCAGGCGGAGAGCTCAGCCTCGAGGCGTCGAGGGGCTGCATCTGAGCGGCAAGCAGCGCCCCCCCCGACAAAATCGAGAGGTATCCGTCCACCAGGACAAGGCGCCCCAGGGTCAAGTCGAGCGATGACCGGTTCACGAACGCCTCGTCGACGATCGACCCCCTCGGGTGAACAATCGACGTCGGTACGGCGACGCCGAGGCTCGAGGTTACAGTGCTCACCGAGGTGGGCGCTACGACAGCGACGAAGACCGATGTCGGTCTCCGGAGCTGCTGGGGCCCCGTGTCTTCGGTAGAACCATCCGGCGGGCCTCCCTCCCGGTCCGTTTCCGTCCGCCCACCAGCCTGGTCAAGTACAACAGCGAGACCAAGCCAGAGCTCTAGCTTGCCGACTTCAGGCTGGCATGCCAGCTGGGTGGAGCCGACAATGACCACGTCATCATTCGGCAACTCCCACTGTTCCTCTCCGACACCGCTCGAAGGTGGCTCGAGGAGCTACCCCCGGACTTGATCCAGGACTGGCCCGACCTGGTCCGGATCTTCGAGGGCAACTTCAAAGGCACCTACGAGCGGCCGGGCAACCCCTAGGACCTTCGCAGCTGCAAGCAGAAGCCAGGGGAGACCCTCCGCGCCTTCACCCGCCAATTCTCGAAGCAGCGTACCGCGCTGACCCACATCTCCGACCATGAGGTCATCACGGCGTTCATCGCCGGGACAACCTGCAAGGAGTTGGTGCGGAAGCTGGGGCGAAACACCCCCAAGACCGCCAACGAGCTCATGGACGTTATCGCCAACTACGCGGCTGGCGAAGAGGCTGCTGGCGCGTTCTTCCAGATTCCCCCGGGGAAGGGGAAAGGCAAGGCGGATGAGCCCGGAGGCTCGGACGACGGGCCCAAGAAGAACAATGGGCCCAGAAGGAACAACGACGGCAACGGCGGCCGGAAGAAGAAGAAGAAGAGCCAACCGGGCCGACGCAACGTCGAGCCCAACGTCGAGCACGACGACGAGCCCGACGACCTTGTCGCTGCGGCAGACAAGAAGAAGCCTCGAGGGCCCCCTCCCGATGGGGGCGTCTTCGATAAGATGCTGAAGGAGCCTTGCCCCTATCATATGGGGCCGGCCAACCACTGCCTCGAGGACTGCCGCATGCTCCGAAAGCACTTCGTCCCTCCTGACTTGAGGAGATACGACGGCAAAGAAGACCCGCCCTGTGACGCCCACGTCAGGGGTGATGTCAAAAAAGGAGGCTTCCCCGAGATCCACGACTGCTACATGATCTACGGGGGACCCTCGACTCGCCTCACCACGCGCCAGCGCAAGAGGGAGCGTCGAGAGGTTTTTTCCGTTCGAGCCCAGGCTTCGCGGTACCTCGACTGGTCCCATACGCCGATCACCTTCGATCACGACGACCACCCCGAGCACATCCTCAACGCAGGGGCTTACCCGCTCGTCGTCGGCCCGATCATCCTGAACACCCGCCTCACCAAGGTACTCATGGATGGGGGGAGCAGCCTCAACATCATCTATGCCGAGACCCTCGACCTCCTGGGGATCCCGAGGACCATGCTCCTGCCCAGCACGGGGGGGGGGGGGGTTCCACGGGATCGTCCCGGGGAAGAAGGCGCTCCCGATCGGCCGCATCAAGCTACCGGTCTGTTTCGGCGTCCCCTCGAACTTCCAAATGGAAGAGCTGACCTTCGAGGTGGTCGCGTGGCGAGGCACCTACCACGCCATCATCGGTAGACCGAGATACGCCAAGTTCATGGCGGTCCCGAACTACACCTACCTCAAGCTCAAGATGCGGGGGCCCTCGGGGGTCATCACCGTCGACACCTCCTACGAGCACGCATACGACTGCGACGTCGAATGCGTGGAGAAAGCCGAGGCCCGCGAGGATTCGGCGATCCTCGCAGCCCTCGACGACTTGTCCGGAGAGATCCCCGACCCCAAGCGACACGCTGGCAACTTCAAGCCGGCGGAAGACACGAAGACTGTCCCGCTCGACCCCGGCCTCGCGGATGGCAAGGTGCTGACGATCAGTGCCACCCTCGAGCCCAAATAGGAAGCAGTGCTCGTCGACTTTCTCCGTGCGAATGCCGACATGTTCGCATGGAGTCCCTCGGATATGCCGGGCATTCCGAGGGAGGTCGCCGAGCACTCCTTGGACATCCGAGCCGGGTCCAAACCGGTGAAGCAACGCCTGCGCCGCTTCGACGAGGAGAAGCGCAGGATCATCGGGGAGGAGGTCGACAAGCTTTTGAAGGCCGGATTCATCAAGGAGGTGCATCATCCCGAGTGGTTAGCTAATCCCGTGCTTGTAAAGAAAAAGAATGGGAAGGATAGGATGTGTGTAGACTACACTAGTCTAAATAAAGCGTGTCCCAAAGTTCCTTTTCCTTTACCACGTATCGATCAAATAGTAGATTCCACTTCGGGATGCGAAACCCTCTGCTTCCTTGATGCGTATTCCGGCTACCACCAAATAAAGATGAAGGAGTCCGATCAGCTCGCGACCTCCTTCATCACTCCCTTCGGCATGTTTTGCTACCTCACCATGCCCTTCGGCTTGCGAAACGCCGGGGCCACCTACCAGCGATGCATGCTCCACGTCTTCGGGAAACACATAGGGTCGACCGTCGAGGCCTACGTCGATGACATCGTGGTCAAGTCTAAAACAGTCGGAAACCTGGTCGGAGACCTCGAGATCGCGTTTGGGTGCCTCAGGGCTAATCGCATAAAACTGAACCCTGAGAAGTGCGTCTTCGGGGTCCTCCGAGGCATGCTCTTAGGGTACATAGTTTCCCAGTGCGGGATCGAGGCCAATCCCGAGAAGGTAACCGCCATCACGAGGATGGGCCCGATCAACGACCTCAAGAGCGTGCAAAGGGTCACTGGGTGCCTCGCTGCCCTCAGTCACTTCATCTCGAGGCTCGGAGAGAAGGCCCTACCCCTTTACCGCCTCCTGAAGAAGACGGAACACTTCGCGTGGACCGCCGAAGCCGAGGAGTCGCTCTCGAGGCTCAAGGCCTTGCTCACCTCGCCCCCGGTCTTGGTACCCCCGAGTCCAGCCGGGCCCCTCCTGCTCTATGTCGCAGCAACTACCCAGGTAGTCAGCGCGGTCATAGTGGTCGAAAGGGAAGAGGAAGGACACGCCCTACCGGTTCAGAGGCCTGTCTACTTCGTGAGCGAGGTCCTTTCCGAGACCAAGACGAGGTACCCCCACATCCAGAAGCTGCTGTACGCGGTCGTCCTCACTCGGCGTAAGCTCAAACACTATTTCCTGGGCCACTCGGTCACTGTGGTTTCATCTTTCCCCCTCGGAGAGATAGTCCAGAACCGGGAGGCGTCGGGAAGGATCGCCAAGTGGTCCGCCGAGCTCATGGGGGAGACCCTCTCCTACGCCCCTCGGAAGGCTATCAAGTCTCAGGTACTGGCAGATTTCGTTGCAGAATGGACCGACACCCAACTACCCCTAGCGCAGGTCCAGAGCGAGCTCTGGACCATGTACTTCGACGGATCGTTGATGAAGACGGGAGCAGGCGCCGGATTGCTGTTCATATCACCCTCAGGGGTCCATATGCTCTATGTCATCCGCCTCCACTTCCCCGCCTCCAACAACGTCACCGAATACGAGGCCCTCGTCAGCGGCCTGCGCATCGCCATCGAGCTCGGGGTTCGACGCCTCGACGTGCGAGGGGACTCTCAGTTGGTGATCGACCAAGTGATGAAAGACTCGAGCTGCCACGACCCTAAGATGGAAGCCTACTGCAAGGAGGTCCGAAGGCTCGAGGACAAGTTCTACGGCCTCGAGCTCAACCACGTAGCCCGTCGGTACAACGAAGCTGCCGACGAGCTGGCCAAAATCGCGTCTACTCGAGGCACGGTCCCTCCCGACATCTTCTCGAGGGATCTGCACACGCTGTCCGTCGACCTGGACTCGGGGGCTCCCGCCCTCGAGCAAGGGGTCGACCCACCCCCCTCGACCGATCCCCCTCGAGCGGGGCAGAGGTCATGGAGATCAACGAGGCCGTCGCAGCGCCAACCCCTCCGACGGATTGGCGCGCGCCTTACCTCGAGTACCTGACACGAGGCGAACTCCCGGAAGACCGCACGGAAGCCCGTCGTGTAGCTCGACGTGCCAAAACCTACGTCCTATACGGGGATGGCCGCGAACTATATCGACGAAGCCCGTCGGGTGTACTTCAACGCTGCCTCACCCTCGAGGAGGGGAGGGCATTGCTGAAGGATCTACACTCGGGGGCTTGTGGCCACCACGTGGCGCCGATAATGCTGGTAGGAAGTGCCTTTCGACAGGGCTTCTACTGGCCGACGGCCGTCAACGACGCCACCAAACTCGTTCGATCCTGCCAGGGTTGCCAATTCTACGCCAGGCAGACCCACCTACCCGCCCAAGCTCTTCAGATGATACCCATAACTTGGTCGTTCGCAGTATGGGGGCTCGACATGGTCGGCCCCTGAAAAGAACCAAGGGTGGGCACACTCACCTTCTCGTGGCTATCGACAAGTTCTCGAAGTGGATCGAGGCTCGACCCATCGCCAACATCCAGTCTCGACAAGCCGTCCTGTTCTTCACCGACATCATCCACCGCTTCGGGGTCCCCAACGTCATCATCACCGACAACGACACGCAGTTCACCGGCCAAAAGTTCCTGGACTTCTGTGACCATCACCACATCAGGGTGAATTGGTCCGCAGTCACCCACCCTCGAACTAACGGTCAGGTCGAGCGTGCCAATGGTATGGTTTTGCAGGGCCTCAAGCCAAGGATCTTCGATCGGCTGAACAGGCATGCCAGGAGATGGGTCGATGAGCTTCCCGCTGTGCTATGGAGTCTCCGAACGACACCAAGTCGAGCCACGGGGTTCTCTCCGTTCTTCCTGGTCTATGGGTCCGAGGCCGTCCTCCCCACTGACCTCGAGTACGGGTCCCCTCGACTAAAAGCCTACAGCGAGCAAGCCAACACGGTAGCCCGAGAGGATTCCCTCGACCAACTCGAGGAAGCCCGTGATGCGGCCCTCTTCAAGTCGGCACGGTACCAGCAGACGCTGCGGCGCTACCACGACAAAAACGTGCGCAAAAGGGATCTCAACGTCGGCGACCTCGTTCTGCGCCGTCGACAAAGCAACAAGGGGCGTCACAAGTTGACACCACCTTGGGAGGGACACTTCATCGTGGCAGAAGTGCTGAAGCCCGACACTTACAAATTGAAGAACGAGAAGGGCGAGATCTTCACCAATGCGTGGAACATCGAACAGCTACGTCGCTTCTATCCCTGAGGCCCCAGGGCCTTGTATATTTTCGCATTTATGTACAAATCCTCGAATGAATAAAATGTTCTCGAAACACATTTCACTTTCGTTCGTAGCTCAAAGGTAGCCTCGACTTTGCCCCGACAAAGTCAAGATCCCCTCGGGGGCTGACAGGAGGGCACCCCCTCCTAAGTCCCCGAAAAACTCGAACGTTTTTTTTTTTCGAAACTCGACTCTCCCTCTCGATCTTCACCTCAAGTACGCTTCATAACTAAGTAAAGGCGCCTCGAACTCCCTAAGGGTCGAGGGTGTCGTCGAGCTAGGGACCCACCTACGCCCCAGGGCTACGGTATCCCCGCGCGCCACCCCCTTCTAGGGATACGAGCGTGCGTCGAACACTTAGTTCACAAGCGTCGACTCAGGCGAAGAAAAGCAGAAAGAGCTCGAGAAATAGAAATAACGAGACGCACCCGTCTACAGCACTAAGGTAGCCTCGACTTTGCCCTAGCAAAGTCGAGCCTCCCTCGGGGGCTAACAGGGGGGCACCCCCCTCCTAAGTCCCCGAAAAACTCGAACGTTTTTTCGAAACTCGACTCTCCCTCTCGTTCTTTCCCTCGAGTACGCTTCATAACTAAGCAAAGGCGCCTCGAACTCCCTAAGGGTCGCGGGTGTCATCGAGCCATGGACTCACCTACGCCCCAGGGCTACGGTATCCCCGCTCGCCACCCCCTTCCAGGGATACGAGCGTGCGTCGAACACTTAGTTCACAAGCGTTGACTTAGGCAAAGAAAAGCAGGGAGAGCTCGAAAAAACAAAAATAACTATGTGCATCTCGATCAAAATGCTTTATACACAAAAAGCCCTCGGGGGCTCGGCATTGTATTAGTACAAGGGCCTAACTATTACATGGACCTTCTTGTCCAGATGTGGCTCGCAGGCCCGGGACTACTCGTCGACACCTTCCGAAGGCTACTCGACGCCATCTCCGTCCACCGAGGGGATCACCTCGGGCTCGAAGAGTTTCGCCAGCTGGCCTCCAGGCACCTCTGCGTGATCCATCAACTCCTGGCACTTCGCGTCGTTCTCCTCCTCGGTCAGCCTCGGGTCGGTGGCGAACCCGTCGACAACGAGGTTGAGGTCCACGTCGTAGAGCGAGTTGACGACCGCGAGGGCCCGCTTCACGCCCACATGCAGGGCGGCACGGACGTTCTCCGTCACCCCCCACGTCATGGAGTAGAAGCGGTGCAGCAAGGAGTCCCCTCGAGCATCCCCCTCGACCTCCGGCTCCGGCTTGACCGAGAGGTCGTTGCAGAAAGTGTTGATGGCGTCCGCAAGCGTCGCGTTGAGGTTCGCCTCAGTGCCAAGGAGGCCCTGAAGATTGTCCAGGTCCTTGTGGGCGCGGGCATTATCCTTCGCGAGCTCTGCCAAAACAAGCACGCAACAGTCAAAACCCAAAAAAGTAGAAAGAGGGTCGAGGCAGGACAGATTCTGCAACACTCTCGAAACACTCACCTTGGGCATGCACGTCCAGGGTGGAGTAGGCCCGCTCGGTCTCCTCGAGCTGGCGGCGGACGTCGACAAGGTCGGAGGTCTGATCCCTGACCTTGGCCTCGAGCCCCTCAATGGTTTTGCCTGCGTCATCGAGGGCCCTCTTCTGGTTCATCGCCACCACACCCAGGGAGGTCACGCGGGTCCGAGCCTTCTCCTCCGAGGTGGCCAGAGCGTCGCGCTCACGGGAGACGGCGTCTAGGTCTCCCCGGAGCCCTCGGATACCCTCGCTTGCCTGGGCGAGCTCCTCCTTCAGCCAGGCGGCCTCCTGCTCGGCCTTGCGCTTGGCCTCGAGGGCAGCGTCCCGGTCCTGCCCGACGGTAACGGAGGACTGAAGGGCGAGGTCAAGCTTCGTCTGCGCCATCTGCAAGGTCGCCCAGGCTTCCTTCTGAATGGCCTCGTAGCTGGCCCTCGCGTGGGCGATCTTGGATTCGGCATCCTCCCGGACGGCTGCCGTCTCAGCCCTCGCGCGGGCGGCCCCATCCTCCGCCCTGTCCAACTAGGCACGAAGGGTCGAGAGTTGTCCCTGTACCCGGAGGATGTACTGGAACTTCTCGTAAGACCTCACCCGCAGCGACTGGCGAGGATAAAAGCAAAGACCGTCAATAAACAACAACCAGACAATTCAAGTACAATCTAAGGGAGAACAAAACCCACCTCCATCCCCTGGCATATGTCCGTGGTGGCGACCTCCGCAGCGCGACATACCGAGTGCTCAAACCAAGCCCGATACTCCTCGACGTGCTCCCACCGTCGGAGCTCGGCCTAGTCGTCGAGCGTGAGGAAAAGCCGCTCGGGGTCTCGAGGGTCCGCCAACTCGAGAACCTCCTGGCCCCAGGCCACGCTGCGAGCGGCGATCCTCTCCTCGACCGTCCCCGTGACGCCCCCGCGCAGGTCACCCTCCCCTCGATAAGAGGAAAGGGGTGAAATTTCCTCCGACAGTCCTCTCCCGTCCTCTGGGCCACCTCGCGAGGACGTCGACGGCCCTGCCAAGCCGTCGCCACCAGGAGAAGAAGACCCCGGCCAGTAGAACGACCCTGCGCGATGAAAGACTCGAAAAAATTAACACCCAGCAAGGCAAACCCACTGCGTCTCGAGTGAGTCGAAGTATGGCTTACCCCGAGACAACGGCCCCCAGCCTCGAGGGGAGGCCGAGCCACCTCCGGCTCCGCCCGAGGAGCCGCGACGGCAGTCGTCTCCGCCGAGCCCACCATCTCGGCCACCATCTCGTCCACTTCGGCGGGGGTGGACTCCATCAACATCCCGCCCTGTGCCGGCGCGGGCGTTCCCTCGGGCCGCTCGACCGGACCCCCCGCCTTGAGCTCCGGCGTCGTCGAGGGGCCCTCGGGCGCGGCGGCAGTCGTGCCCTTGCGCTCGAGCCAGAGTCGAGCCTCTAGCACAGCTAGGCCCTCGGGCCAACGCCCCGGCGTTGGGTGAGCCGGAGCCTTCCCTCGTTCACGGGGGCCTGGGGCCCGACCACCTCCACCTCCTCGGCCACTACCGCCGTCGGCGGAAGCCCCGCGCCCCCCGGGGCGCCAGGTGCGACTTCTTCCGACGGCCGCATGGGCGCCGCGTCCGTCGCTTCGGCGGCCACCGCCGGAGGGCTCGCCCCCTCCGCCGTCTGAACGGACGCCGAGCCCCCTGCGCCTTCCCCCACTCCATCGCCTCCCGGGCCGTGGCTGCCCATGCCGCCTCGGGGGTGAGCGTCGAAGGGGGCGGAGCGGCAGGACCGACCTCGGCGGTTGCTCGGACCGCAGCCCCCGCCTTCAGCTTTTTGGCAGGGGCGAAGGGCACGGCTAACTGCGGGCGCTTCGACCTGGAAAAGAAACACGTGTGCAACGATAAGCACGGGTCATTATCGACAAAAAGAAAAATACAGACAACGTCCATGAAAGCGACTTACCCCCTCGGAGCCCGACGCTTCGGCTCGGTGACCGTCGGGCTGGTCGAACCCTTGAGCACCACCGCCCGGGGGGCGGGGGTCGAGGCGGCTCTCGGCACCGTCTCCCGGGCAGGGGCCGGCGGCGCCACCGTCGTCCCCTTGCTGGTCCCCACCTGCGCCGACGGGCCCGGCGCCCGTGCGCTCGACGCAGCACGCATTGGGGGCTCGCCCGATCGACCCCCCGACGGGGATCGCGACGCCCGCGCGCGCGTCTGCCGCGACACTTCTTCCTGCGAAGCCGCCCCCCCGTGGCCCAGCCTCAACGGTAGGGGCCGACCTCGAGGTCGACCCCTCCCCCCCACCGATTGCAACGGCTGCCTGTTCAGGCACCGTCTCCTCCCCCTCCACATCGCTCCAGTTCACCTCCTCCTCGTCCTCATCCTCCTCGTCCTCCTCTTCCGAGGGCGACAACTCCTCGTCAAGGCCTTCCCGCCTCTGACGGGCCCGGCGCTGCTCTCTTGACTCTCTCTCCCAGGCCCTCTTGGACGTGGCCTTCTTGGCTTTGTCCTTGTCGGCCTTCTGCTTCTCCGCGTGGAGGCGCCTTGCCTGCTTCGCGGCCCGGTCCTCCTTCACCGGCGGGAGCGAGGGTCGGTAGGACACGTTCCCCTGCGGAACGCGAGGCAGTTAGAACACGGGCAAAGAGGACGGAAAGGGCGAGCGTGAGGACTCTAACAAGAGGAGAGGACCTTACCAGCTCAAAGAAGCCCTCGTTCGGCTTCATGGGGATCTTCGCGATGTTCTTGGCATCGAACGACTCCGCGAAGAAGCGGCGAACGCGGTGGACCACCCTATCCGGGGCCAGTTCTTCTTCGGCGAAGCGACAGCCCGGGAGATCGACCCCCGGACCCATCTCGTCGATGCGGAGGGGTCGAGCCATCAGTGGCACGACCCGCCGCCGGTGGAACGCCGACGCGACGATCTCCGCCGTGAGCCCCTCCTTCTTCAGGCGCCCGAGCGCGTCCAACAAGCCTTCGAGGCGGTCCTACTTGTTCGTCGGGACGCCATATCCCCAGCAGTCGGGCTGGGTGTCGAGTGTCCTCCCGGTGTACGCCGGGAGCAGATCGTCGTCGTTCCTCAGGTAGAACCACCCGGAGTGCCATCCGGAGTGGCTCAAGGACAACTTCCCCGGGATCCAGCACCCCGACCGCTTGACGAAGATGCTGCAGCACCCGACCCTGACCATCCGGCGGGTACCCCTGTCGACCGAGGCATGGAAGATGCTAGCCTTGAAGATATGGAGCCACAGCTCCCAGTGGGGCTCGATCCCAAGGTAGCCTTCGCACACCGCGGCGAAGACCGCTACCTGGCAGACACCATTGGGATGAGGTGCTGGAGCTCCACGCCGTAATAGTGGAGAAGCGCGCGCAGGAAGCGGCTGGGCAGGGCACCTAGTCCCGCCCGGTGGAAAATCTCAAATGACACCACATACCCCTCCGGCGGGTTGGGCTCGGCGTGGTCCGGCGGCGGAAGCAGCCACTCCGGCCTCTCCGCCGTGGTAGCAGGCCGGAGAAGACCACTCTCCACCAACCCCGTCAAGTGCGAGGCGGTCACCAAGGAGGCGGGCCAGTCATCGGGGCCGACGAGGTCGAACTTGGCCATGGGGACGGTGGTTTGCTCGGACTTAGGGGCGGACGGTACGTTCCCTATCCTTCGCTTTCTCTCTCTCGCTTGCGCAGAGTTCCGGCTCGCGGGACACCTAAGGCAGTAGCGGGGAGAAGGAGGCAAGGAAGACGAAGGCAAGGAGGCGAGGAAGGCAAGTGTGTGGAAAGAACACCTGACTCCTCACCTTCGCTACTTATGCGTGGGAGGCCAACGGACGGATCCGGCAGACAGGCAAGAGAATCTCCGCATTTAATTCGCCTGTACTCCCTTCCTCGTATCCCTCCAGGATAAGGCGTTCCGTCCCATCATCGGGCTCCGCGCCGCACTCCGCCCTGCAACCGCCACTGTTGCGCCGAACGGACATCGCCTAAAAAGGCGCGCGGCCGGAAACATCATCTTCGAGGGTAAGGAATCTTGAGGCAGCGAGAGCTGGCCCTCGAAAGAGGGTTCGACAGCTACCCTCGAGTACCCGAGGCCAGAAATGACCTCGGGTTAGGACCTCGGTCCACCCCTAAAATCTCGAGGGGACAAAGGCCGGCCTACGAACGGGCTCGATAGCCCCCCTCGAGTACCCGAGGCCTGACGGGGCCTCGGGTTGTCGACTCTAGTTCGTTCCACGGCCTCGAAGGGATAAAAGCTGGCCCGTCCGTGGGTTCGACAGCCTCCCTCGAGAGCTCCAGCACAGGTATGTCCCCAAGTTCAATACAACAACCACCTGCTTTTCCCCTCGGCGGTCCACAAGGCAAGACTCCTCCTCCTGAGGATAGCGTCGGATGACGAACCATCCGTCAAATCTTGAGGGAGCGAAGGCTGGCCCTTACATAGGGTTCGACAGCCACCCTCGAGTACCTGAGGTCAGGAAGGACCCATGGTTAACGGACTCTGGTCCACCCCCAAATCTTGAGGGAGTGAAGGTTGGCTCCACGAACGGAGTTTGACAGCCGCCCTCGAGTACGCGAGTCAGGGATGTCCCGGGGAGGCCAGGCGCGTGCCCCTAGCTCGAGAACGAACTCTCGAGGCTCCCTGGGACATATCCGAGGCATACCTAGGAACACCTAAGGATCCCTACGCTGGGAGGCATCGAGCCACCAACTCCTATCGAATGGGGTTGGCACCTTGGTGATCCACATGGTCATGCTTAGTAAGCCGTATGGCTTGCTTAACAATGAGAACGCCTCCGGGCCACTAGTCGACCCCTATCGAATGGGGCACGAGTTCTCACTCGGATTTTTACCCGTACAGGGCACCATTTCTAATGGACTCATGCCCGAGAACAGCTCACCAAGGACTTCGGGCTCGTCCTAACGAGGATAGCACGATGCTCTTCACCCCACAATCCGAACGAAAGGATCCGTGGGAAGGATGCTATGAGGTAGTGAAGGCCTAGCCATTCGAGGGCTCGAGGGCCCGACTACGCACGACACCCCTCGACGAAAGAGGGCTGAAAAACTCGTAACCTGGCAGACAGAATCGACCTCTCGGGCGGGGCGCTCTGACTCCAGTTGTGCTCGAGGGAGCGAAGGCTGGCCCTCGGTAGGGTTCGACAGCCACCCTCGAACGCTTCTCTTTTCAGGGAAGCAAATGGAATCGACCCCTCGACAGGGTGCCACGCCTCCAGGTATCCTTAAAAAACCCCTCGATACAACATATTATAGCCCCCAGAGGAGTTCTTAATCACTCCTCTGGGGCCTCGGGGGCTACCCTGCGGGGTGCGCTCGCGCGCACCCCACGGAGAATCGGACTTCTCACTAACCCTGCAGGCCAAGGACAAAACCTCCGGGCAATCCTTACTCCCTCCGAGAAAACACGTATCATAGCCCCCAAAGGAGTTTTAAATCACTCCTCTGGGGCCTCGGGGGCTACTGTCGGGTACAAAGGTAAGGGGTACCCTAAACCCTTCGATAAATTAACGCTAAACATAGCAACTATTTTTAAGGCAGGGACCAGCCCACTACTCAGTAAGGCATGGCCCATCGCTCGAGGGCCCCCTCTACGCCAGCTGTGGCGACGAGTCACGGGCCGGCCCACCTCGACGATAAATGACGGACCGAGGAGGCGAGCGAACGACCCCCCGGCTCCCACCTCGACGCCGAATGACGGACCGAGGAGGCGAGCGAACGACCCCCCGGCTCCCACCTCGACGCCGAATGACGGACGGGGGCCGAACGAACGACCCCCGGCTCCTACCTCGACGTCAAGAAACGGACCGAGGGTCGGACGAACGACCCCCGGGCTCCTACCTCGACGATAAATGACGGACCGAGGGGGCGAGCGAACGACCCCCGGCTCCTACATCGACGAACGAAGGACGGACGAGGGGTCCAACGAACGACCCTCCTCGACCTCTCCGACCCCGTCTCTGCTCCGACCCCGTCGGTGCTCCGACCTCTACCTCGACCAGGGGTCGAACGGACGACCCCCGGCGAGAGGCTCGATTAACCCAATTGCTCCCGGCATGGGTTAAAGTGAACACACCTAACGACATGGGCGCCCGCGTCCGCTGTCAAATCCGCCGACTCCCCGTCAAGTCCCCGATTCTTGTCAACTGTGCCGCCACTGTCGCCACTACGCGAGTACGGACTCCAGCAGTACCCCTCGGAAAGTGAACAGTGTGACCCTCGACGACGACTTCGGGAACGCGACAGAGCCACGCAGGGCTCGACCCCTCCCTCGACCGGGGGGCTCGACCCCTCTCTCCAACAACTCCAGTATGGAAGCCGTCCCATCCGCCCGTCCCGCTTCAGCCGTGGGATTCGTGCCCGCCTGCGGACGCTGTGCTGCGGCGACTTCTGCTGCCGCCACGACCGGGGACGCCAGAAGGACAGGAAAGCCATGCCGCCACAGTACTCAACGTCTCTCCGCCAACGCTATGCCTCAGACGCGCCGCCCATACTTCTACAGTTAGGACCCTGTACCCTCGGACTTCCCCTTGGTCTATAAAAGGGGATGCCGAGGTAGAATAAACAGGGAAATTTCGGATGATGGGATCACTCATCGGACTTCAGCTCTGACCTCCACACTCCACACACCCCGCCACTCGATCGACCCCTCGGGTGGCCAACTCCGTGTAACACAGCTTGTACCCCCCTGTATGAGTACGTTTTGGGTGCGAGATAATACAAGTCATCCTCCCCCGTTGGACGTAGGGCCTTCTTTGCCCGAACTAGGATAAACTTTGTGTCCATCTTGCATCACGTCTGAGAGAGGGAGCACGCGATATACAAATTTACTCGTTGCTGGTCTTGACCCCCGAGTCATAACACCGACAAGTGGTAGTGTTTTACTACTAATTAAAAACACTAGGAGAAGCCCACCATTTTGGTAGTGTGACAATAGTACTAGGCAGATACTAATATTAGGACATAAGGACTGTCAACGAAAATCATCATCCACCTCAGATCTTCCTTCCACGTGCGGCCCTCAGTAGTTCAGACAGCACCAAGGGGCAGCTTGCCAACAGATGCGCGTATCCATCAGTTGCCAAGACAGCATCAAGAGTTTCAGGCGACTTGATGACGAACTCAATACACTTGGCTTTGAGCAGCGTGCAGTGGTGCTGCTCGGCGAGAGCCAACGTCGTGGCCGCCGTGTCAATGCAGATGCTGGCAGAGAGCTTGCATTCACATACCAGCTTCAGCCTGTCCAGCCCATACCTGTTAAATTCTTAGAAGTTAAATCCTATATATATACACATGGTGTAGTTGTAGTGTAAATCTCGTAAGGAAATGCAGTACAGTATAACCATTTTGCAAATAAAATTTACCTGTCAGCAGCTGCCAGGAGGTGTTGAGCCATGGTTGCCGCCGCCTGAGTGTCCTTGTCACCGTCAAGCTCCGGAGCGACATCAGTGTAGATGAAGTGAAGCATGGACCTGAACACAGCTGCCTCCATGTCTTTGATCTCCACAGAATCGGAGCTTCTTTCCTCCATATCTCCGAAGAACTCGGCCTTGAAAACCGGGGACCTTGCGGCGAGTATGACCTTGTGGGCGGCGAAGGATTCCCCCGAGACATGAAACGTGACGTCGGCTCCTTCATGGCTCTGCAAGAGTTCACCCAGGTGCTGGTGCAGGTCCGACGGTGGCGGCACAGGCAGGGGCTGTTTCTCATCTGCAGCTGGTTGCAAGTCACCTAGCACGGTGATTGTGCATTCCACGGTCAGTGAGTCATTAACGAGATAACCTGACGATGGTACCTCGTGTTTCAGCATGAGGAGAACTTCAGGCGAGCATTTGGAGTTGCTGTCAAATACATGGGACACACTCTTCTCTTCGGAGGGACCGAGATGCTGCCGGCTGAGGCATACAAGCCGGCAGCTCAGATTCACCCTCAGCTCGTCCCTCTGGGGTTCACTGACAAGGATGAGCTTCAGAGCGATCCATTCGGCGAAGTCGTCGGATCCGAACACGAGGTCGTCGAGCTCGAAGAACTGGAAGTGAGTAGGATAGAAATGGACCTCCCACTCGTGGCCATCGATGTTCCATCTGGATCTGGGTTTGATGAACTCCGTTGACCCCACCGTAGCGGTGGCGGAATAGCCGTCAATCTTGAGCAGCTGCACCGAGCGCACTGCCTCAGTGACAGTTAGGTTCTTGCCGTCATGTTCCATGGTGGAGGCCTCTGAGTTAGCACAGAGTAGAGGTGATATAAATATAAATAACAGATAAGATCCAGAAGATTCTCCGAGTCAATATGAAATGGATTCGAGACGAGCTGGTTTAACTTCAACTGTAACGATTAAAAAAAAATGTCTCCAGTGATCTAAGACTAAAATGTGTCGAGTTCATCCGAAAAACCAAACGGTTAACTAAATAAAGTTGGGAAAAAAAAATCTTGGGGCTTGGTGTGGTTACCTTCACGGCTTCACCCCCTCCGGCGCCGGTGAGGACTGGATCAGCGGTGTGCGTGGCGTGGAGATGGACGGCCACCCGACGTCCCGACCTCTAGCTCTCAGGTCAGTGTTGACTGGTGGCAAGCGGCGAGGAATACAGCGTCATTGGGGAAAGCAGCGGAGCGGGGAAAACCAGCTTTTTTAAAAAGTAATAGTACGTGTACGTTTAACGGGGCTCCACGCCTTTTGGCAGCGGGCTTTTTATCAATGTGCTATTAAAAAAGTGGGTAATTAAATACGCTCAAGTTTTAGCATTAGTGATCTTAATGATCTCAAACAAAAAAAACTCAAAACTAGAAAGTTTTAGATTCATAATATCTACATTTTTATAAAAAAATATATTCATTTAATTATGTACAAAAAGGGGTCTGTTTTTATCTATGTTGTTTGCGTTAGTGGTCAGTCGTAGGCCCTCCAGTTCTTTGTCATTTTTTTTCTGTTTCTAGATGAGAGATTTTCTTGCTTGTTTATCACCAGAAGGGGCCAGACGGACAGTCGGTTTTATTTTTGTTGTTTCTTAAATACTCTTTGTATGGTTTTTTTTTGTTTCTATTTTCTAATAAGACTACAGCAGATTTTTTGTCGTGCTCTCTAAAAATAGGTCAAGGCCACACAAACTTCACTAAAAGCAAGTTTTACTTCTACACTAGAAGAAATAAGCAAAAACATGTCATCAACATATCCACCAAATTGGAATGCTCTATGTTATCACTTTGATCAACCTCTCAGTTTTTATCTTTAAATTTGGAGAAAGGACTGGGCTAAGCAAAAGAGATAAGAAAAGAAAGATATATGCTCCAAAAAATAATTCAGGAAAAAATCATACCTTTTTTAGTATGATGAGAAAATGTGGGAAAGAAAGTGCGGAAGAAAATAAAAGTAATGAAAAGGTAGCCATGCCCTCCAAAGATTTAAAAAAGAAGTGTTCACTTTCATATTCAAGTAGATCACACACATGGACATCTCGATCTAATAAAAATAATAAAAATTATGGCAAAGCTCTTGAAAAAGCAAACATAAACCATCGTTTATTTCCCTACTGCTCTGCTGGTAGCAGCAGCCCTCCTATATTGGCGGTTTGTTCACTGAAAAGTTTAGTATGGTGTTTAGCTCTAGGAGAATTTCTAAGCATACACCTGACAGCAATACATAGAAGACAGTCTTATTTGGATCGCAACTACCCAAATATTTTATTGCCGAGCTTTTTTTTATTCTCAAGAGAAGAAACTAATTAAGAAAAAAGTTTCTAGAGCCCTTATTTCTAGAGCACTTTTGCGAATCGCAATTGAAGCAGCAAGCTGCTCATGCCATTGTCTATCTCAGTACATAGATGAAAGACAAAATGGCAATTGTCGGAGAGATTGAGAAGCATAAAACGGAATCCAACAATACTGAAGCGGCAAGCTGCTAATTTGATGACATATATAAAAGGAGAAAAGAGAATGCACATCTCTTGACAAATTCATAGCATAAAGCAGCTCAAACCGAAGGAAGCACGAGTTCATCATAATATCAGGCATACATCTTAGGAAAATCACAACATAAAGCAACTAATGAATACTACATGATAAAGGTGCGAACACATGGTAGATAAGTACCCATGAATGTTCAGTTTTGATGATGAGTGATTGACCAACATTTGAGCGTTTCAGTTTTGAGTGGCTTACCCTAACCTCTTTGCGAAAACAAATGTGTGCCTGTCTATCGGCTTGTGATGTGCAGGTGCTATGCCTAGTGACAGTGGTCAATGGCGTGGAGAAGGTCGAGTAGAGGCTTGCCGTGCCAATGGACTGAGAGCGGTGAAGGGCGGAAGCAGGGCTCGGACTGAGGGACCATGGGCGCCAGCGACTAGCTGTGGTGGCTAGTAATTGGCACCGGCGAGTACGAGAAGACATGGAGGTAGACCGAGTTGATCAAGTCAAGATGGCGGACGAGCGGGTCGAGCGGAGGCTCATGGGACTCGGAGTCCGACCGGGCGAGGACAAGGTGGCTCGAGTCGAGCGGTTTGGTGGTTTGGGCCTCAAAACCATCGGAGGACGGTTTCTGAGTTTGGGCCTCAAAACTCGGGGTTCGGTAGTTGAGCCCAAAGCTACCGGTGGCGGGTTTCGCGGGTTTGGGCCTCAAAACCCGGGCGGAGCTTCCGAGGAAGCGGGGATGGCACGTGGCGAAATCCTGGAGGTTGCGTCGAGACGACGACAACTCCCGGCAGGAAGCGGGGCCGTTCATTCAAACGAGTGGCTGAGAGTTATCGACTTGGATTACAATGTCTTAGGGCTAGGTAATTCGGTCATGTATCTAGGGAGGTCTTTGGGAAATAGCCAAAGCCCTGATAAATAGAGGAGGAAGGGGTATCCTCATCCTATCTCTTGAACCCTAATCATTTTGCCCCAACTCTCTCTCTCTACCCTCTCTCTAGTTCATGACATCCCTAGGTTGATTTCACTAACCTCTGTAAGAACTTGAGTTTGTTGCGAGGAATCGGAGGCCGTAACCTCCGTAAGCCATGTGGCTTCGACTTCTTGATCATGTCCCCGTTTTGCTTGTGTTCTTCGCGTTTTGCTTTTGCTCTCTCTTTTTCCCGAGATGATTTCTCTTTGTTGAGAGTAGCTTTGCAAAATCCACTTGAACCAAGTTGTTCGTATTCATGAGGAGCATCTTTGCACCAAAGCATTTCCCCTTAAACCTCACGAGTGCGTAGATCGGGTGATTTCTTTGCGGTGTTCTTCGTTCTTGAGTTTTTCCCCTAAATCTTTTGATTCCCGTTTATCCTCTCCAAATTGAGCGATGATTTCTTCGGGATAGCTCCCCAACTGCACTAGGATCATTCCTACAAAGTTTGGTTGCAGTTGGAGTTCATTTGGTTGAGTTTTGGGAAGATTTGGCGGAGAGAAAATGATTTTGGGTTCACTGTGCAGAGTTCGGGGGCGTAGGACGCTGCCCAACGCAGGGTCCGGACGCTGCCCTATTCCAAGCCGAGCGTTCGTCGCCCAGGGCTGTTTCGAGCAGATTTTTCTAGGTGCGACGGACTCTGGCAACGGACTCTGCAACGGACCGTCCGTCGCCCCAACGGACCGTCCATCGCCCAGCGTCCGTCGCCCTTCCAGTAGGGGCTGATTTTTCTGGGTGCGTTGGACTCAGCCAATGGACCGTCCGTCGCCCCAACGGACTGTCCATCGCTGTAACACCCCGGGTGTTAACCTTGTTAATCTCTTAATTAAAATTTGATCATGTCATCATATGCATTAAGCATCATTCATTTGTTTGAAAACCTGGATATGCATTGAACTAAAATAAAGTTTAAATTGTCTGTGTTTGATCCTTTGTTTGTATGCAGGCCAACTTTTCAAAGTCTAAAAATTTAAAATTCGATTTCCAAACCCTTTTCCCAGAGGGGGTGGATTAAACCCTAAACACGATTTTCAAAATCTATGAAGTTTTTGCTTATGGTTGTTTAAGCAAAGTTGTAGATCTCAAAATTTTGAACATCTTTCGTGTTCAAAGTTTTCCCTGAAAACCCCTGGAAGCTTGAGCATTTTGCAAAGAAGCCGCAGGGTCAGTTCTGTCTTTTCCTCGAGCAGCTGCATGGAGGGGTCGATCTCGACGTCGCTCCTGGCCGACACATGTCGCCAGCCGCGCAACGCCTGTCCATGGACTCCCGTCTTGTCGTGGGTACGTGGCGATCTTGCGGAACCCGTTGCCGTCTTTAAAAGCGGGACGCCGTCCACTCTGCTTTCCTTTCCACGCCACTGCTCCGCTCTGCTCCACTCTTCTCCATCGCTTCGCTCAGCTCTGTTCCGTGGAGTACTTCACCGTCACCATTGACGAACTCGTCCGAGCTCGTTAGCTGCTTCCAATCACTCAATCTTTCGTCATTGCCTTCGCCTTGACCTTGCGCATCCTTGGGGTAAGTTGGTTGAAGTCGTTGAGCCCGCATTCGTCCAGCGCGGATCTGTCTTCCTCAACTCCGACGAAACCGCCGCCGCTCTGGCCCGTCTTCGGTCGGGCTACGCAGGAGCCACATTGTCTTTTTGTTTTGTGTTTCTTGTTCCTTGTTCATCTCTGAGTTTTGTCGGGTTCTCCGTTTTGCAAATGGTGGACCACAGCTCCGGGAACATCTTCGTGCCGCGCAGTTCTTTGTCTCCGCCGGCAGATCTCCATCGACGGTCGTCTCTGCTTCATCTCCGGCCACGCTTGCTTGTGCTCCGTGACCAGGGTGAGCTCCTCGACCTCGTCGCTGTACTCGTTTATCCTTGTATCGAGCCTTAGCGCTCTGTCCTCGAGCGCCGCCGCTGTTCTTGTTCGACGCGGCGGTGTGTTCGTCGTCTTGTCATTGAAGTTGATCTTTTTGAGATCCAAGTCTTGCGCTAGCTTCGCCTAGCCGTCTTGAGTCAGTCTCGAGGGGTAGTTGCCCTCGAGCGCGTGCGTGTTCTCTTCGGCGCGCGTCGAGCAGTTTCTCCGTCGACCGCCAGTGCTGTCATCGAGGGTGTTGCTTTTAGCTCTGTGTTTGTTTGGCTTGCGCTTTGCGTTGTTTGGGGGCCGCTTAGCTTGCTAGAGTTGTTGGTTGTTTCGATCGAGGGTCGATCAAGGTCTGATCGAGGCCTAGTGTCTCTACTTGAGGCCTAGTGTCTCTGCTCGAGGCCTAGCTCCTTTGATCGAGGCCTGTGTCCGTCGGCATGTGTGTGCGGTCGAGCTCAGTTCACCGCCATGGTCGTCGATGAGGTTGGCTGTGTAGGCTTTAGCCTTGTTTCTATGGGCGTTTTGCTCGCGGTTGTCTTCTGAGTCGTGATCGAGGCCTAGCCTCGGGATCGAGTGTCGATCGAGGCCTAGCCTCGGGATCGAGTGTCGATCGAGGCCTAGCTTCTTTGATCGAGGGTAGGTCGAGGCCCAGTAGTGTCGATCGAGGCCTAGCCTCTTGGTCGAGGTTCGGTCGAGACCTTGTGTCTCTGATCGAGGTCTAGCTTTTCCAGTCGAGGCCTTGTTTCTTTCGATCGAGGTCTCTCGTCAGCGATCGAGGGTAGTTCTTCGATCGAGGTCTGTTCTCGATGGTGTGCGATCGGTCGAGCCCTGTCTTCGACTGTCAGCACCCTCGATGAGGTGTCTCTGAAGGTTTGTTTGAGTCGTGGCGTACCTCATTGGGTTCGGCTCGGCGAGCCGAGCCAAGTTCGAGGGGTAGCCGTTCGGTTTGGTCATCGACGGCGGCTCGCCGCCGTGTTTTGTGGTTCTCGACGCCACTGCTCGAGCCTCTGTGCCGCTGATGGTCGGGTCTCAGCCGCCCGAGGGTCTCGAGCAGAGTTCTTCCTGTTTCCTATTTTCTAGTTTTAGTTCTGTAACAATGCCCTATTTAGTTATAAAATTTTTAGAAACCCTAATAACTTTAGGCTTTGAGTGATTTTGGATTATTTGATAAATATGGTCATTTGTCCAGTGACAAACACAAGTTGGACATGCTCGATGTAATGCTGTTTGCTGAGTTCTTTTAGGGAATCTGTTTTAGTTTTCTCTTGATAGCATGCTTGTTTGTGTTAAACATCATGTTTACTATTCAAGCATCATCTTAAACATGTCATTTATCGTGTAGATTGTTCGTTGGTTGGTTTGGATACCTCCAGTGCAGAGGTCTTCTCTCTTGAATCTGAGCTCGAGTTCGTTTATCCCTCCAACCAAGGCAAGCCCCGGTGCATTCAAACACTTCCTTGTATTTAAAATGTTTGTTTTAAATACACTTATGTTATACTATTGCATTATGGTATTCAATCAAATTCCTACTTGATGCATAGTCTTACCTTGAATTATTTATTCCTGTACCTTGACACTGTTTTAAAAATGCGATGTTGCTTCATGCTGCTTAGCAATGCTTAGACCGATAGAGTCAGATGATTTCCTGTCATCTGCGAGAATAGGTGGCAACATGATTGCTTCAACAATGGTTCTGTTTTCAAGATGAATAGCGAATTGCTGCGGAAAATGGCTATGTCCTCTTGATGGGAGTAATAATCTGAGACCGGGCGGACACGGTGTTGGAGAGCCACCGGATGTGGATATCTGGTGAGCGGGTTCTTTCCGCCTGTGTCGATTAGGAACCGTCCGATGATGCATGACTAGGGTTGTGTCTTTTCAGTACTTATCACATACTCCGGGAAGCTGGACTCTGGCTATTCTCGCTTGAAGAACGGTTAACCCGCACTGGGAGTGGAGAGATGGCGAGAGTAGTGTGTACCCTCCAAGTTAGCGAACTAGATGGAGGTGTACTGTGCTCTCGGGTGGCGGAACCCCGGTCTTGGCGAGAGGATCCAGGGAAAGGTAGTCATATGCGTGCTTTAAGTGGTTGTATATGTCGTGTGATAGGGAAGCCCCAGCTGGGATAAACCGGTTCGAATCGTCGTGTTCCTCGGATATGGAAACATGACCCTGTTTTCTTCTTCGTAGTAATACACTTAAACTGGATACTTGTTGGATCCCTTCGTGGATGTTTATTACCTTGTTATCGATCATGCCTCCAGGTCGATACTTGAGTAATCTTATGGATAACATAAATAATTTCAATCTTTTTATAAATGCTCATTTATGCAAAATACTTGATTCTTGCAAACCACACCTTGAATCCTATGACTTGCATACTGTTTTGTCCACCAAATACTTTTCTTTGTCGGATAAGTCTTGTGGAGTACTCCGTACTCAGGGTTTGTTAACCCCTGTTGCAGATGAGGATCACAACCCGGTGTGTGTGGCTCCTTGCTGCATGACCGTGGTCAGTGTAGATGAAGATGAAGAATAACCTGTCTTTGCTTGACTCTTGGGCAAGAGTACCTCGGTTCTTTGTTCTTGCTCTATCAGCAGCTTGATGTATCTTAACGTATGACACTAAGTTATGTTTCAAAACTATGGTTTGTAATATGACTTTAAATTTCCTCTACTTTGATGTAATATAAAAATTTCGTATTACTTCTGTCATGATTGTGATAAGGTCGATCCTGTTCGGAAAGAGGTGGATGACCCGCTGCAAAGTGGCGACACCTGATGGGCTAATTAAGGTTTGGATCATCTGTTGGAGATTAAGTTGGTTAATCTTGACAAGTGGGCCCTATCTTAAGAGGTTCTGTCATAATCGCCATGCGCCCATCGCTGCAACGGACTCTGGCAACGGACCGTCCGTCGCCCTCTATCAGCGTCCATCGCCAACGTCCGTCGCTCTTCTAGCAAGGTTTTTCAGGATTTTCTCGCGACTGTTTTGGCCGTTTCTCCCTCGTCCGGACTCCGAATTGAGTTCCGTTTGTTGCGTTGGTTTTGTAATCACGCAGGGAACTTATTGAAGCACCTTTGAGACCAGTTCTAATAAGTTTTTTTGGGTGAGCTTTCTTCTCTTCTCCATAGGGGTTGAGAGTCTCACTATCGGTGTCACGGTTTGAGTTTCTAGTTTCCGGAAGATCCGCTGTACCTCTTGGTATTCACCAAAGGTATCCACCCTCTCTAGGGTCGTGATCTTGTTGGTTGAGTAAGCTCGCTTGCTGGGGTTGTTTTTGGGAAGAGTGGCCCGAATATTTGGAAAGAAATTTGAGGCTCCCATTCACCCCCCCTCTGGTCGCCGTTCTCGGTCCTTCAATTGGTATCAGAGCCGGTTAAGGATCATTCCACCTTAAACGGTTCTTGATACGTGAAGGCGACATGGAGCGAGGTGTTGGCAAACCTCTGTTTTTTAATGGAATGAACTTCTCCTACTGGAAGGTGCGCATGTCTGCCTATCTACAAGGAGTTGATTCGAACATATGGGAGATCTGTGAGAATGAGGGTTATCGTGTTCTTGCAGCTCGTGTTGACCAACTCCAAATCACTCAACACAACACAAACAGTCAAGCACGGAGTATCCTCTTCTCGAGTTTGTCACTTCCTGAGTTTGAGCGAGTCTCGAATCTCACTACGGCGCGAGAGATCGGACAAACACTTGTGCGATATCATGAGGGTAATCCTTAGATCAAGTCCAGACTCTTCGACACATACTGTAGGGAGTACGAGAACTTCGTACAATTGTTCGGCGAATCTATTGACGGGATGTTCACTCGCTTCCAATCTATCGTCAACAAGATGTGTGCTAATCGAGCCAACTTGCTCTATGATGATCATGAGATGGCTATCAAGCTTTTGCATGCTCTTGATTGGAGGGTGTGGGAGATGAAGGTGGCTACCATTCAGGAGTCACCGGGCTATGATGCCCTGACTGTGGACGAGCTCTTCAGCAAGCTCAAGTCCTCGGAGATTGACCACCAGACCCGGGCCAAGCTTGAGAACCCGTCGAACCCATCCATGGTGTTGGTTTCCGGCCTCGGCGGTGTGTCTTCTTCTTCCTCTAACCCTTCACACTCTTCGTTCGCTTTGTCTTTGATGTCTGTGTCAGAGGAACAAGTGGAGGCGCTTGGAGATGATGAGCTGGCCTTGGTCATCACTAAGTTCTCACGGTTTCACAACAACCGTTTGAACCGACGACGTGGTGGCTCGGCCAAGGGGTGCTACCGTTGCGGTGATGAGGATCACTTCATCGCAAACTTCCCCAAGAAAGCCGCGGGTGACTTCACCAAGCGCAAAGACAAGCGCGAGCACCGCTTCGAGGACAAGCACAAGGCCAAGGGCGGATACAACAGGAGATCCTCAAAGAAGGTGATTGACAAGGTGAAGGCCAAGCACCAAGCCTTCCTCACCTCCCTCAGCGACATTGATGCCTCCTCCGACGGGGGTTCTTCCTCGAGCGACGATGAGTCGAAGGGAAAGGTTGAGGACAAGCTCAACGGCCTCTGCTTCTACACCGACGCCAAGCACGGTGGCTTTTGCACCATGGCGATTGAAGAAGGCAAGGTCGGGAAGCGCAAGGATGGCCCCGACTACGACTACGACTCCGACACACCCGAGGTATCACCCACCATCGAATCCCTCTCTCTCGAGCTTGAGTCTCTGAACGATACCTTGCTTAGTCAGGATGCTTTGCTCAAGCGTGTCGCTTGTGAGAGGAACGATTTCAAGGCGAAGTACCTTAGCACGCTTCATGAGCTAGAGTTTGCTAAGGCACAAGTGGTGGTTACCGAGGAGGTGGAGTGTGATTCTTGCGCCATTCACATGTCTGATCTTGTCACTCTTCAGGACAAGTATGACACTCTACTTGAGGAGGCCGGTGAGCTGAAGGCTAGGCCTAGCTTACTTGGTGCGTGCAAGTCTTGCTTAGGCTTGCATTTTGAGCTGGCACAAAAGGATGCTAGGATCGTTGTGTTAGAGAAGGTCAACTTAGATAGCACTAGAGAGTCGGATCGCTTTGAGGCTTTGGAGCTTGAGATCGCGTCATGCAGACACGACAAGATGTGTACCGAGGAAGAAAACACATACCTTCGGTCCATCTTGAGCTGGGTGTCTTGACGAGAGCCGCAGTTGGGGATGATGCTTAGCCAATGCAAAAGGGTTGGCAACACGGGAGTAGGCTTTGCTATAAGTGGGAAGGACGATAGCTTGTTCAGTAAGATCGGTGAGTGCGGTTGTTTGAGCGAGAATGAGAAACCCACCACAACACCCAAGCTTACCAAGATCACTCCACCTAAGCCTATCGACCCCTCCAAGTTTCCTGTGAGAGATGGTGTGTTTGAAGAGCCACCCAAAACCACTGTAACACCCCTGGTGTTAATCACTTAATTAAAAACTGATCATGTCATCATATGCATTAAGCATCATTCATTTGTTTGAAAACCCGGATATGCATTGAACTAAAATGAGTTTACTTGCTTATGTTTGATCAATTGTTTGAATGCAGGTCATCTTTTCAAATTCTAAAAATTTAAATTTGAATCCAAACCCTAATTCCCAGAGGGGGTGGGTTAAACCCTAAACATGATTTTCAAAATCTATAAAGAATTTACTTATGGTTGTTTAAGCAAAGTTGTAGAGCTCTGTTTGTTTTGCTTTTGTTGTGTTTACAGTTTTTCCAGCGTTGTTCTTGTTTTTAAAAGTATTTAAAAAGGGGGCAAATCCTTTTAAAAGGTTCTCAAATTTCAAAAATGCATTTTCATTTCTAGGCTGATTTTGAAAATGTGAGTTTTGACAAAGTTGTAGATCATGAAATTTTGAGCAACTTTCGTATTCAAAGTTTTTCATGAAAACCCCTGGAAGCTTGAGCATTTTGCAAAATAGTCACAAGGGCAGTTCAGTCTTTTCATCAAGCAGTTGCATGGCGGCGTTGAGCTCGACGCCGACATCTGGCTGGACACCTGTCGATGCCACCGTGTGACTCCTGTCCTTGACTCACGTCCTGTCATGTGCGTGGCGACGTCACGGACCCGTTGCCGTCTTCAAAACGGGACACCGTCCACTCCTGCCTCCCTTTCCACGCCACGTCATCGCTCTGCTTTGCTCCGCCGAGCGCTCCACTATCATCGACGAGCTCGTTTGAGCTCGTTAGCCTCTGCCAACCACTCAATCCACTGTCATTGTCTTCGCTTTGACCCCGCACATCCTCGGGTCGAGATAGTTGAAGTCGCCGAGAACTCGTTTGCCCGGCGTGACCGTTTCTTCCTCAGCTCCGACGAGAGCGCCGCCACTCTGGTCAGTCCTCGACCGGGCTACATAGGAGCCACATTGCTCTTTTGTCTTGTGTTTCTTGCTCCTTGTTCGTCACTGATCCTTGTCGGCTTATCCGTTTTGCAAATGGTGGGCCATAGCTCCGGGAACATCTTCGTTGCCGCTCGGTTCATCGTCTCCACCGGCACGTTCTCCGTCAACAGCCGTCTTTGCTTCAACTCCGGCCACGTTGCAAGCGCTTCGTGACCAGGGTGAGCTCCTCGACCTCTCCGCACACTCGATTGTCCTTGAATCGAGCCTTCGAGCTCTGTCCTCGAGCGCCGCCGCGGTTCATGGTCGGCGCGGCGGTGTGTTCGTCGACTGGTCGTTGTAGTTGATCTTTTTTCTAATCCGAGTCTTGCGCTAGCTTCGTCTAGCCGTCCTGAGTCTGTTTCGAGGGGTGGTTGCCCTCAAGCGCGTGCATGTTTTCTCTGGCGCACGTCGCGCAGATCCCCGCCGACCGCCATGGCCGTCAATGAGGATGTTGCGTTTAGCTCTAAGTTCGTTTTGCGTGCGCTTCACGTTGTTTGGGGGCCGCTTAGCTTGCTGGAGTTGTTGGGTGAGCTGATCGAGGCCTGTGTCCGTCGGCGTATGTGCGGTCGAGCTCGGGTCGCCGCCATTACCGTCAACGAGGTCTCTTGGGTAGGTTTTTAGTCTCGTTTCTGTTGGGCGTTTTGCTCGTAGTTGTCCCCTGAGTCGTTTTCGAGGCCTAGCTTCTCCGATCGAGGCCTGTGCTCGTCGGCATATGAGCGGCCGAACTCCGATCTCCGCCGTCACCGTCGATGAGGCGTTTCTGAGGGTTTTTTTGGTCGTGGCGCACCTCGTTGGGTTCGGCTCGGAGAGCCGAAACAGGTTCGAGGGGTAGCGGTTCGGTTTGGTCACCGACGACGACGCACCGCCGTGTTTTGTGGTCGTCGGCGCCGCTGCGAGCGTCTGCGCCACTGACGGGCAAGACCCAGCCGTCAGTGGGTCTTTAAAGGGTTTTTCCTTTTTCCTGTTTTGGACAGTAATATCTTTTGTTATTTTTTTATGTTTAAATCTGTGCATGTTTAAATTCTGCAAAAATTTGTGAATGCTCTCTGTGATGTGTAGTTTTTAATAAAAATATAACATGTCTATGTTCAGTATGTTTTTAATCCTGTAAAAATGTCCAAATTAATTGAAAAATGAGTTTTTCATAAGTTTTTCATGCTCTGTATGTTGCTCCTGTTACCTTGTTGTACAAAAAGTTTGGGAGCTTTTGGATAAACTTTTATACATGGCTAGTTGTTTAATTAGTTATAAAATGTTTAGAAACACTAATGATTTTAGGTTTTGAGTGATTTTGGATTGTTTGATGCAAATGGTCAATTGTCCAGTGACAAACATAAGTTGGACATGCTTGATGTAATGTTGTTTGCTCAGTTCTTTTGGATGTAATTATTAACTTAGATAATCAACATAAATAGAGTGTCGGGTACAAAGGTAGGGGGTACCCTAAACCCTTCGATAAATTAACGCTTAACACAGCAACCATTTTTAAGACAGGAACCAACCAACCGCTCAAGCCCGCGAAGAAGGGCCCATGACGCGAAGGCCCTCTTCACCGGCGACAGCAACCAGTCGTGGGCCGGCCCGCTTCTGGAAGAATGACGGACCAGGGGCCGAACGAACGACCCCTCCGCCTCCACCTCGATGCCGAATGACGGACCAGGGGCCGAACGAATGACCCCTCTGACTCCGCTTCTACTTCGACCCCTCCATCTCCGCCTCTACCCCGAATGACGGACGAGGGGTCGAACGAACGATCCCCGGATGGGAAGCTCGATCAGTTCACCTGCTCCCGGTACGGGTTAAAGGAGACGCGACGCGCTCACCTACTCCTGCCTAACGCCATGGGCGCCCACTACCACGGTTAAATCCATCAACTCACCGCCATGTCCCGGACCTCCGTCAACTGTGCTGCCGCTGTAACCACGTCGCGAGTACGGACTCCAGAGGCACCCCTCGAGACGTGAACAGGATGGCCCTCGACGATGTATTCAGGGATACGACAAGGCCACGCAGGTCTTGACCCCTCCCCTCGACCGGGGGGCTCGACCCCTGCCTCCAACCACTCCGGCAAGGGACCCGTCCCATCCGCCCCGTCCCGCCTCAACTGTGGGACTCGCGCCCGTCTACGGAAGGTCGACCCTACTGTGCCGCGACGTGCAGCAACGTCCAGTCTCCTGTCACCATGCCCCGGAGCACCGGAAGGACGGGAAAACCAAGTCGCCACAGTGCTCGACGTCCCTTCGCCAACACTATGCCGTGGACACGCCTCCCATGCTACAACAGTTTAGGACCCTGTACCCTCGGACCTCCCCTTGGTCTATAAAAGGGGACGCCGAGATAGAAGAAAGGGACCCGGCTCGGGAACTTTGTCTCCAACTGACTCTCGTAAAAACCCACATTCACCCGGACACTTCGCAATCAGACTTCAGATCTGATCCTCACACTCCACATACCCCGTTGCTTGATCGACCCCTCGAGCAACCAACCGACCGCCTAGGGTAGCCCTACTAGCCTTAGGCCTCAGCTCACTCTGAGCAACCCTGTGTAAACCAGCTTGTACCCCCCTGTACGAGCACTTCGGTGCGAGATAATACAAGTCATCCTCCCCCGCTGGATGTAGGGCCTTCTTTGCCCGAACCAGGATAAATCTTGTGTCCTTCTTGCATCACATCTGGGAGAGGGAGCATGCAATATACAAATTTACTAGCCGGTGGTCTTGACCCCCGGGTCATAACACCGACAGTTGGCGCGCTAGGTAGGGGGGCTTTGCGTGTCGATCAACTCCGAACTACTCTCTCAGATGGATTCCACGATCCCATCATTTCCATTCGCCACTATCATTTGGCTCGGTAGCCTAGGGTTCATATCCACGGGCCAAGGCTACTGCGTGGTCCTACTCTCAGTTCGTGGCATGGACGGCGGCAGCTCTGGTACGCCGGGGCCAAGGAGGACCAGGCGACGGTCCCTCCGCTTGCGCCTTTTGCCTGCGATCAGGAGGAGGCTCGAACGACTCCGACGCATTCGACACCGTGCGGATCCAGAGACGCCGGATGCCGTTCCCCCAGCCTCAGCTGGCGACACGGTTCCTCCCCTCGAGAGCCTGTTTGACCCATGCTTGCGGGTCGGGGGCGGGCACCCCTCTGAACATGACTTTGGCTCTGCCATATTGTCACCCCAGAGGGTCCCTGTGGCCTCTCCGACACACTCGACCCTGCCACCACCGAATAACCCGTTCCCACACGGGCTCAACAACAGCGCCAGACTCTGTTCTGCCCTCGCAGGTTTGCAGATACAGACACGTTGCGGGTCTCCAGGGAGCCCTCCACGTGCGACGATCAACCCCGTCACCACCTCTCCACCGGACGAGCACCCGGAGCCGAGACGAGCCCCGGCCTGGGGCATGCTGCGGCGACGCCTGGCGGAGGAGCGTAGGGGATCTTTCCCCCACTTCTACCACGACGACCCCGACTCGGACTCCCCCGATGAGGATTACGATCCCACCCGGGAATGCTTCCACCTCGACGGTCAGGCTGACCCCCAGGACGACGTCAACGACACCACGGCCACAGATGAAGGACGATGGGGCAACGCTACACCAGCGCAAGACGCCGACCCCCCGAGTCCTGACAAAGCCGATCCACCTCCGGACGTCCAGATCACGCAAGTCCGAGAGCTGCTCGCCAAGCTCGAGGAGGAACGTCTATGACTCCAGCAGCTCGAGCACGCCCTCGAGCGAGATCGCGGGCGCCCACAGGGTGGAGGAGCTCATGAACGGGCCCGGGAAGTCCATCGACAAATCATCGAGGAGGGGGCAAACGAGCCCCGCGTCTATAACCGCGCTAGCCAAAATGTCGTTGCGGCCGCGATGCTGCTTCGTGACATGCCGGTGCCATCGACACCCCAGGCACGGCGCATCAGGAACGAAATCTAGGGGCTTCTCCAAACTGCGGCCGTGCAGCAAGCGGAAAGCTCGGCCTCGAGGCGTCGAGAAGTTGCCTCCGAACGTTAGGAAGTACCCCCTCGACAAAATCGAGAGGTATCCGTCCACCAGGACAAAGCGCCCCAAGGCCGAGTAGAGCGACGACCAATTCGAGACCGCATCGTCGACGATCGACCACCGCGGGTGAACAATCGACGCCGGTATGGCGATACCGAGGCTCGAGGTTATAGCGCCCACCGAGGTGGGCGCTACGACAGCGATGAAGATCGATGTCGATCTCCGCAGCCACCAGGCCCCCGAGTCTTCGGCAGAGCCATCCGGCGAACCGCCCTGCCTGTCCACTTCCGTCCGCCCACCAGCCTAGTCTAGTACAACAGCGAAACCAAGCCGGAGCTCTGGCTTGCTGATTTTAGGCTGGCATGTCAGCTAGGAGGAGCCGACAATGACCACGTCATCATTCGGCAACTCCGACTGTTCCTCTCCAACACCGCTCGTAGATGTCTCGAGGAGCTACCCCCGGACTTGATCCAAGACTGGCCTGACCTGGTCAGGATCTTCGAGGGAAACTTTAAAGGCACCTACGAGCGGCCAGGGAACTCCTGGGATCTCCGCAGCTGCAAGAAGAAGCCAGGGGAGACCCTCCGCGCCTTCACCCGTCGGTTTTCGAGGCAGCGTACCACGCTAACCCACATCTCCGACCACGACGTCATCACAGCATTCATCGCCGGGACGACCTGCAAGGAGTTGGTGCGGGAGTTGGGACGGAACACCCCCAAGACCACCAACGAGCTCATGGACATCATCGCCAACTACGCAGCCGGCGAGGAAGCCGTTGGCGCGTTCTTCCACACACCCCTAGACAAGGGCAAGGCCAAGGCGGATGAGCCCGGGGGCTCGAACAACGGACCCAAGAAGAACAATGGGCCCAAGAACAACAACAAGGACAACAATGGCAAGAGGAAGAAAAAGAAAAACCAGTCGAGTCGACGCAACGTCGAGCCCGACGTCGAGCCCGACGATCTTGTCGCTGCAATGGACAAGAAGAAGCCTTGAGGGCCCCCTCTCAACGGGGGCGTCTTCGACAAGATGCTGAAGGAGCCCTGCCCCTATCATATGGGACCGACCAACCACAGCCTCGAGGACTGTCGCATGCTTAAAAAGCACTTCAACCCTCCCGGCTTCAAGAAGGACGACAAGAAGGGGGATCCGCATGACGGGGACGACGGCAAGAACAAGGGCTTCCTCGAGATTCACGACTGCTACATGATCTATGGGGGACCCTCGACTCGACTCAGCACGCGTCAGTGTAAGAGGGAGCGTCGAGAGGTCTTCTTTGTTCGAGCCAAGGCTCCTCGGTACCTCGACTGGTCCCACACACCAATCACCTTCGACCAGGACGATCACCCCGAGCACGTCCCCAACACAGGGGTCTACCCGCTCGTCGTCGACCCAATCATCCTCAACACCCGCCTCACGAAGGTACTCATGGATGGGGGAAGCAGCCTCAACATCATCTACGCTGCGACCCTCGACCTCCTGGGGGTCCCGAGGACCGAGCTCTTGCCCAGCGCGGGAGGATTCCACGGGGTCGTCCCAGGAAAGAAGGCACTCCCAATCGGCCGCATAAAGCTACCCATTTGTTTCGGCGTCCCCTCGAACTTCCGAAAGGAAGAGCTGACATTCGAGGTGGTTGCATTTCGTGGCATCTACCACGCCATCATCGGTCGACCAGGGTATGCCAAGTTCTTGGCGATCCCGAGCTACCCCTACCTCAAGCTGAAGATGTCGGGGCCCACAGGGATCATCACCATCGGCACCTCCTACGAGCACGCATATGACTGCGACGTCGACTGCGTGGAAAACGCCAAAGCCATCGAAGAGTCGGCCGTTCTCACGGCCCTCGATGACTTGTCTAGGGAGATCCTCGACCCCAAGCGACACGCCGGCAGCTTTAAGCCGGCGGAAGACACCAAGACCGTCCCGCTCGACCCCGGCCACGCGGATGGGAAGGTGCTGACGATCGGCGCCACCCTCGAGCCTAAATAGGAAGCTGTGCTCGTCGACTTTCTCCGTGCGAATGCCGACGTGTTTGCTTGGAGCCCCTCAGATATGCCGGGCATTTCGAGGGAGGTCGCTGAGCACTCCTTGGACATCCGAGCCGGGTCCAAACCGGTGAAGCAACGGCTGTGCCGTTTCGACGAGGAGAAGCGCAGGATCATCGGGGAGGAGGTCGACAAGCTTTTGAAGGCCGGATTCATCAAGGAGGTACATCACTCCGAGTGGTTAGCAAATCCCGTACTTGTCAAGAAAAAGAATGGGAAGGATAGGATGTGTGTAGACTACACTAGTTTAAATAAAGCATGTCCCAAGGTCCCTTTTCCACTACCACGTATCGATCAAATAGTGGACTCCACTGCGGGATGTGAAACTCTCTGCTTCCTTGATGCATATTCTGGCTACCACCAAATAAAGATGAAGGAGTCCGATCAGCTCGCGACTTCCTTCATCACTCCCTTTGGCATGTTTTGCTATACCACTATGCCCTTCGGTTTGCGAAACATCGGGGCCACATATCAGCGATGCATGCTCCACGTCTTTGGGAAACACATAGGGCCGATCGTAGAGGCCTACGTTGATGACATAGTGGTCAAATCCAAAACAATCGAAAACCTGGTCGGGGATCTCGAGATCGCGTTTGGGTGCCTCAGGGTAAATTGCATAAAACTAAACCCTGAGAAGTGTGTCTTCGGAGTTCCGCAAGGCATGCTCCTAGGGTACATAGTTTCCCAACGCGGGATCGAGGCCAATCCCGAGAAGGTAACTACAATCACAAGGATGGGCCCGATCAACGACCTCAAGGGCGTACAAAGGGTCATGGGGTGCCTCGCCGCCCTCAGCCGGTTCATCTCGAGGCTCGGAGAAAGGGCACTACCCCTTTACCGCCTCCTAAAGAAAACGGAACACTTCGCGTGGGCCGCTCAGGACGAGGAATCGCTCTCGAAGCTCAAAGCCTTGCTCACCTCGCCACCTGTCTTGGTACCCCCGAGCCCCTCTTGCTTTATGTCGCAACAACTACCCAGGTAGTCAGCGCTGCCATAGTGGTCGAGAGGGCGGAAGAAGGACATGCCCTGCCAGTTCAGAGACCTGTCTACTTCGTGAGCGAGGTACTTTCCGAGACCAAGGCGAGATATCCCCACATCCAGAAGCTGTTTGTGACGAAACCGTCCAAATTATAAGAGATCAAGTACCAAAGTAGCGGATTTAACTGCCACTTAAAACACTTGAGCCCATATAATCCCGGTAGTCTAGAAATCTTGAAGGATTTCTACAATCAAGGATCGCGTACACTCAGGTATGCACATTCGAACGAGCCACAAACAAACCGAAAATAATTGAAGTACGACATAAGTTATTACAACACTGGTTCCAAATAAAAGTAGTACTTACACCACAACACCTGTGGCCGAATAAAACATTGTTTGAAACTTTGAACTTGAAGTTTTAAAAGATAAGGGTGCCCACGATGTCACATCCGACAACAGCAAAAGATGAGCTCGTAGAAGACCTTGCCCAAGGCCTACTCCTCTTCTCCTTCGACAGGATAGAGACAGTGCTTACAATAGCCGAAGTATACTTGGCCATCTGCAACAAACGGGATAAACCCTGAGTACGGGAATGTACTCAGCTAGACTTACCCGTCTAACTGAAAATAAAGACTCCAAGGGTATGCGAGGCTATTTAGGTGGATCTGGGTAAACTTGTTGTTTGCGGAAAAGCGAACAAGAAGAAACTAAAGATTATAGAACAACCATTTTCCATCTTATTATGATTATCTCTAGGTTTGCACCTGTACTAGAGCACACACTTGATCTATTCAAACAATATAATAACATATATCCAATTCCTTTATCAAAATTTTAGTAGAACCATTAAGATGTCACATGGAGTTGTGCCGTGGTGAAGCTAAGCATAATCCCCCATATCCAGTGGGGGCGGCAATTCGAATCGATATACACCAGCTGGTAAGATTACCTTTAACACACGCCCACACTTTCCCCGTCGGGTCAGCATTAGGTTACCGCTCAACAAAGTCCAGGTGGTAATCGACGCGGGCTCGCATTGGTCCACCCAATTGTAGAAATCAGTTGGCCACCACGGGGCAGATCGTATCTACAAACTAGAGGGTTCTCACAGCAGATTGAGCGCCGGCTCGGACAGTGTTTACTCGGCTTCGGGGTCGACACTCCCGACGGCCCTATGTGAAAGGGCGCATTCAAAGATGTAAGAGGGCCACCATCGTGTACAAACCTACACGATCCAACGGACGGACTGCCCCCAAGTTTAAACCACTTGGTGCACTTGCCTTCCAGTTGACCGCATTTCATTACTACCATTGGTTCTTTCCACGATAGCAGAATATAGCCAACCGTGATAGTATTACCCCTAAGGGATAATACAAAACATAAATGTAAAAGTAACCATTTATTCTAAGCAGGCTAAGCGGTTGCTTTTACTTTTATTAACAGGGTAACAAGGTAGGTAAAACAATAATCAAGGAAGGTAATGCAACAATTAGGATTCAGTCAACTCCTATCACCTAATGCATCACAGTATAAAATACTCAAGTAGATTAAATTGTAAATATTGGGAGGCTTAAGAATGCTCCGGGGCTTGCCTTGAACGAAGGTGGAGGGGCTGGTGGTCAGGGCACTCAGGAAGGTTAGTGTCGAGCTCGTGGTACTCCTCGTTTAGCTCCTGTACCTCCTGGACTTCTGTCTCTGTGGGCTCCTGATGTTCCTCCACGGATCCTAAATGATTGCAATGCATAAATAAATAACTGAATGGTGCAGAGATGATGCTTGAACAGGATTTAGCACACTAAAAGAGATTCTAAGCATAGGACCAAAGAACTACCACGAAGCCACTTAGAACTAGAGCTACTAGCTAGCAGGGTAAAACATGCTATGACTTATTCTTAACAGAAGCTATGCTTAAAACATACTTATCAGGAAAGTTCCATGATTTAAACATGCACAAAGCTATCACAGGAATTAATCTAAGAAAACAGCAGAAACACATATTAACTTTAATATGTGCAGGAAACAACTAATTAAACATTAGTACTGAAGACATTCTCCAAAAACATTTACATATATATATCAGACAGATCATAACATACAGAATCTAACAACATGGATTCCACCATTTTAGGATTTACCAAACTCTAGCTATAAATTAAACAAGCATTAGCATATTACTGAAAATAAGAATAGGAAATCATTTCGGGAACTGGCTCGAGACACGCAGAGGCGCGCGAGGCAACTGACAGGCAAGACCCTCGATTACTCGAGGTCCATCTACCGTCGAGCAGGAAACAGAGAACGGTGCTGATCGGCGTGTTCTCGCCGGCAGTGAGGTTTCCGGCGGTGGGGTTGGTTGTGCCAGGCTCGGGATGATGACACACATCCACTGGTGGTGTTGGTTGAACTGTTGCGACCGTGAAAAGGGGTCGACGGCATGCGGTGGCGGTGCAGCACGACGGTGCGACACGACGAGGTGATCACCGGCGATGCGAGGCTCGGCGCGGGGTTGCGTGATCATCGTGGTGATGTGGTGAGTGCGGCTCGAGAGCTAGTTGAGCCGGAGAGGCTCTGTGGAAAACTGACCACGTGCAAGCTCCGCGGCGGCGGCAATGGTGCACGGCCAACGGTGCTGTGCTGATAAGGGTCGAACTAAAGCTAGGGAAAGGCGTTCTCACCTCGGCTAACTCCGGTGAAACTTCCACGAAGATGGAGGCATCGGAGGCGAGACGGTGAGGGATGAACACTGCTCGGTCGGTGCGGTGGCGACTCGGAATCGAGGAACGGCGGGGACATTCCGGTGACTGGAGTCCACTGCTGGATAAACAGAGGCGAGCAGCGTGGGTGCGGGGCAAAGGAGAAAGCTAGAGCGAGATTGATCGAACAGAGAAGCTCGGGTGGTGGTGGATTTGAGAAAGGAGGCGTTGGCGGTGCTTGGAGCTCTCGGCGCAACGATGGCAGAGGGATGCGAGCGAGAACAGAGGCAACGCGAGCAAGCGAGCGAGTGAGGATGAGTGCGGATGAGTGAGTGAAGTGGAGGAGGTATAGGTGCTCCTCTTTGCACGGTCATGGCCGACCGACGCGGCCAGTGGGGCCATGACGTGATGGTGCGGCGGTGGCAGCGGCGCTGGCGTGTTTGCGGCGAGCGGCGCAGAGCAAGACTTGGTCGACGCGCCGTTAGCGCGGATTCGCGCTCGAGTGCGAAAGAGACGAGGCGGGGCGCTGATCAGACATGGCACTGCGGCGGCGTTACTGTGAAACGACGGCGCGGCGCGCGGCAGGGCGGCTGGCAGGTCTACGGTGGCTAAGCAGGGCGTCAGCGGCGGTGCAGCGATGCAAGCTCGGTCCTAGCGCCGTTAGCGCGGGCGCGAGTGCGGACGCGACTGCGACAGCGCGATCGGCGACAGCGATGTCGGTGCAGCGCCGCAGCGGCGGCGATGGCGTGTTCCACTTCTGCAGTCAGGCATCGTCAGCCACGCGGCAGACGACGCCGACGTACGGTTCAGCCGCGGTCGGGTGAGTGCGCGCGGGCGGGCGCGGCACGTGCGTGCAGGTGAGCGCGCGGGAGAGGGGTGATATCGAGGGGAGGGGTCGATTTGACTGATCGAGCCTCCGACTCGGTCGAGCCTCCTGCGCGGGGTCATTCGATCGAACCTCAGTCCGTCACTTCGAGGGGTCGAAGTCGAGGGGGTCGATTGACTAGCCGATCGAGCCTCTGGCCCGGGGTCGTTCGATCGACCCTCGGTCCGTCCCTTCTTGAGCGGTGGTCGAGGCCGAACGGTGCTCAACTTGTTCCGGTTTTGAGTTCCTTTTTCCCATTTTCTTTATTTGACAAAACTAAGCAGGGTACTAAACATAAAGCAAACCCTACTTTACTTTAACCAAAGCAAAGTTTATCTAAACAGGTTGATCACAAGATTAAGCACAAAACACCTATTCATTCTAGTTTCAAAACATATAAACACTCACATGAAATGATAACATATGCAAACATGAATGCAATGAAATGCTGTACTTAGTGGCTAATAATGATCCTAATGCAAGCTTGACACAGGGTGTCACACTGTTGTATGCTATCGTCCTCACTCGGCGCAAGCTCCAGCACTATTTCCTGGGCCATCCAGTTACTGTGGTCTTATCTTTCCCCCTCGGAGAGATAATCCAGAACCGGGAGGCGTCTGGGAGGATCGCCAAGTGGTCGGTCGAGCTCATGGGGGAAACTCTCTCCTAGCCCCTCGGAAGGCCACCAAGTCTCAGGTATAGGCAGATTTTGTCGTAGAATGGACCGACACCCAACTACCCCCGATGCAAGATCAGACCGAGCTCTGGACCATGTACTTTGATGGGTCGTTGATGAAGACGGGGCCAGGCGCCGGATTGCTGTTCATATCGCCCTCAGGGGTTCACATGCGCTACGTCATTCGTCTCCATTTCCCCGCCTCCGACAACGTAGCCGAGTACGAGGCCCTCGTCAACGGTCTGTGTATCGCAATCGAGCTCGGGGTTCGACGCCTCGACGTACGGGGGGACTCGCGGCTGGCGATCAACCAAGTGATGAAAGATTCAAGCTTCCACGACCCCAAGATGGAAGCCTACTGCAAGGAGGTCCGAAAGCTCGAAGACAAATTCTACGGCCTCGAGCTCAACCACACCGCCCGCCGATACAACAAAGCTGCTGACGAGCTGGCCAAAATCGCGTCCACTCGAGGAATAGTCCTTCCCGACGTCTTCTCGAGGGACCTTCACGAGCCGTCCGTCGACCTAGGCTCAGGGGCTCCCCCCTCGAGCAAGGGGTCGATCCACCCCCTCGACCGATCCCCCCTCAAACGGGGAATAAGTCATGGAGATCGACGGAACGGCCGCAACACCAACCGCATCGATGGACTGGCGTGCGCCCTACTCGAGTACCTGGTATGGGGCGAGCTCCCAGAGGACCGCACTGAGGCCCGCCGTATAGCCGACGCGCCAAAACCTACGTCCTGTACGGGGATGGCCGTGAGCTGTATCGACGCAGCCCTACTGGGGTACTTCAACGCTGCCTCACCCTCAAGGAGGGGAGGGCACTGCTGAAAGACCTACACTCGGGGGCTTGCGGCCACCACGCGGGCGCAAGAACGCTGGTAGGAGCGCCTTTCGACAAGGCTTCTACTGGCTGATAGCCGTCACCGACGCTACCAGACTCGTCCGATCTTGCAAGGGATGCCAATTCTACGCCAGGCAGACCCACCTACCCGCCCAAGCTCTTCAGATGATACCCATAACCTGGCCGTTCGTAGTATGGGGGCTCGACATGGTTGGCCCCCTGAAGAGAACCAAAGGTGGCCACACCCACCTCCTCGTGGCTGTAGACAAGTTCTCGAAGTGGATCGAGGCTCGACCCATCGCCAACATCCAGTCTCGACAAGCCACCGCTTTGGGGTCCCCAACGTCATCATCACCGACAACGGCACCCAGTTCACCGGCCAAAAGTTCCTGGACTTCTGTGACCACCACCACATCAGGGTGAATTGGTCTGCAGTCGCCCACCCTCGAACCAACGGCCAGGTCGAGCGCGCCAATGGTATGGTTCTGCAGGGCCTCAAGCCAAGGATCTTCGATCGACTGAACAGGCATGGCAAGAGATGGGTCGAAGAGCTGCCCGCCATCCTTTGGAGTCTTCGAACGACACCAAGTCGAGCCACGGGGTTCTCCCCGTTCTTCTTGGTTTACGGGTCCGAGGTCGTCCTCCCCACTGACCTCGAGTACGGGTCCCCTCGACTAAAAGCCTACAGCGAGCAAGCCAATGCAGCAGCCCGAGAGGACTCCCTCGACCAGCTCGAGGAAGCCCGAGATGTGGCCCTCTTCAAGTCGGCAAAGTACCAACAGACACTGCGGCGCTACCATGACAAAAACGTACGCAAAAGGGACCTCGACGTCGGCGACCTCGTTTTGCGCCGCCGACAAAGCAACAAGGGACGTCACAAGCTGACGCCACCTTGGGAGGGACCCTTCATCGTGGCAGAGGTGCTGAAGCCCGACACTTACAAGCTGAAGAACGAAAAGGGTGAGATCCTCACCAACACGTGGAACATCGAACAGCTACGTCGTTTCTATCCCTAAGGCCTCGACGCCTTGTACATTTCCCACATTACGTACACTTATCGCATCATGAATGAATAAAATGTTCTCGAAATACATTCTACATTCGTTCATAACTCTAAGGTAGCCTCGACTCTACTCCGGCAAAGTCAAGCCTCCCTCGAGGGCTGACAGGGGGGGACCCCCCTCCTAAGTCCTCTAAAACCCGAACGATTTTTCGAAACTTGGCTTTCCCTCTCGATCTTCGCCTCGAGCACGCTTCACGACTAAGTAAAAAAACGCCTCGAACTCCCTAAGGGTTGAGGGCCATCGAGCCAGGGACTCTCCTAGCCTCAGGGCTACGGTATCCCCACTCGCTCCCCCCTTCCAGGGATACGAGCGTGCGTCGAACACTTAGTCCATAAGGAATGACTCAGGCAAAGAAAAGCAGAGAGAGCTCGAGGAATAAAAATAACCAGACGCATTATCGAACAAAGTGCATTAAAATATAAGAAGCCCTCGGGGGCTTGGCATTGTATCATTACAAAAGCCTAACTATTACATGGACCTTCTTGTCCAGATTTGGCTTGCGGGCCTAGAGCTACTCAGCGCCATCTCCATCCGTCGAAGGGAGCACTTCGGGCTCGAAGAGCTTCGCCAGCTCGCCTCCGCGAACCTCCGCGGCCTCGATCAACTCATGGCACCTCGCCTCGTTTTCTTCGTCAGTCAGCCCCGGGTCGGTGATGAACCCACTGGCGACGACGCTGAGGTCGTAGATGTAGCCTGAGCGGACGACCGCGAGTGCCCGCTTCACGCCCACGTGCAGGGCAGCACGGACTTGCTCCGTCACCTCCTGCGTCATGGAGTAGAAGCGGCGCAGAAGGGAGTCTCCTCGAGCGTCGCCCTCGACCGCCGGCTCCGACTCGACCCCGAGGTTGTCGCAGAAGGAGGAGATGGCGCCCTCGAGCCTCTCGTTAAGGCCCGCCTCCGCCCCGAGGAGGCCCTGAAGACTGGTCAGGTCCTCGTGGGCTCGGGCCTTCTCCGCTGCGAGCTCTGCCAAAACGAGCGTATAACTCGGTCAAAACCAAAAAGCAGGAAAAGGGTCGAGACCGGGTAGACTCAGCGATACTCTCAAAAACTTACCTTGAGCATGCGCCTCTAGGGTGACGTAACCCTGCTCGGCCCTCTCGAGTTGGCGGTGGACGTCGGCAAGCTCCGTGGCTTGGTCGCCGACCTTAGCTTGAAGCCCCTCGATGGCCTTGCCAGCACCATCGAGGGCTTTCTTCTAGTTAGCCGCCACCACTCCCAGAGAGACGACCCGGGTCCGGGCCTTCTCCCCCTCGACGCCCAGTGCGTCGCGTTCGCGGGAGACGGAGTCGAGGTCCCCCTGGAGCCCCCGGATGCTCTCCGCTGCCCGGGCCAGCTCCTCCTTCAGCCGGGCGGACTCCTCCTCCGCCTTACGCTGGGCCTCCTGAGCAGCATCCTGCTGTCGCCCGGTGTCGATGACCACCTTAAGGGTGTCCTCGACCCTCCCCTGCATCGTCTCCTGGGCGGCCCGGGCGGCTTCCTGCTCGGCCACCACACCGGCCCTCGCGTGGGCGACCTCGGCCTTGGCCTCCTCTCGCGCGACAGCCGCCTCGGCCTTCGCCTGAGCGACCTCGGCCTCTGCCTTCGCCAGCGAGGCACGGAGGGCGGGGAGCTGCTCCTGCGTCCGGAGGATGAACTGGGACTTGTCATACGACCTTGCCCGCAGCCCCTGACAAGGATGAAAGAGAAAGACATCAGAAAAAGCAGCCAAATAACCAAGCAAGGTCGAGGGAAGGGCGAGACTCACCTCCATCCCCCGGTGCAAGTCTACGGCAGCGACCTCCGCGGCCAGGCGCACTGCGTGCTCGAACCACGCCCGAAACTCCTCCAGATGTTCCCACTCCGCGAGTTCGTCCTGGTCGTCGAGCTTGAGGAGGGTGCACCTGGGGTCTCGGGGGCCGGCCAGCTCGAGGCGCTCCTGTCCCCAGAACCCACTGCGGCGATCGATCCTCTCCTGGACCTCCCGCACGACGCCCTGGCGCATCGCAGAGCCGCCCCCGTGGCGCGCCACCCTCTCCGTCCAAGCGAGGAAGGGAGAAGCCCCCTCGAGCTGGGCTCTCCCAGCCTCGGGGCCAACCTACGAGGGCGTCGCCAGTCCTTCCGAGCCCTCCCCCCTGGGCAGGAGGAGTCCCTGCCGGGAGAACAACCCTGCGCATTGAAAAACGCAATCAATTAGTACCCAATCCCGCGGTCTCACTACGGGTCGACTTAAGTCCGAGGACGGGTTACCTCGAGACGACGACTGCCCGACCTCGAGACGAGGCTGAACAGCCACCCCAGACATTGTCACGTCCGGGGCATCGCTTCCGTGAACTGAGACGGCGGCCCCCTCCGATTCCGACCGAGGGGCTGTCGCGGCGGCAATCTCCCCTGGGCCCACCACCTCGGCCACCATCTCGACCACCTCTCCGGCGGTGGGCTCCTCCACCGACGGCATCACCTCCGGTGCGGCAGCAGCGCTATCCCCGTGCTCCCGCCCTTGGCGCGCCTCCCACGCTGCGAGGCTCTCAGGCCACCGCCTCGGTGTCGGGCGAGCCGGGATCTCTTCCTCGTCCGCGGAGGCCACGTCCATCACCTCCACCTCCGCGGCAGCTTGGGGCTCGACCCCCTCTATCACAGCCGTCCTCGACGCAGGCCCCGCGCCCTCCGAGGCTCTGGGTGCGCCTTCCTCCGACGGGCGGACGGGCACGGCTTCGATCGCCACTTCGGCGGACTGCGCCAACGCCGCGGGCGAACCCGTCCCGTCCCCCGCTTGGGCCAGCCCCGCGGCAGCCTGCGCCACCCCTCGCCCTATTGCCTCCCGGGCCCTGGCTGCCCACGCCGCCTCTGGGGTGAGGGTCGAGGGGGACGGTGCAGTGGGACCGCCCTCAACGGTCACCTCGGTCGCGGCCTCCGTCCTCAGCCTCTTGGCCGGGGCAAGGGACGCGCCCTCGGTCGAGTGCTTCAACCTAAAAAAGAGACCCACGCTCAGCGGTAAGCACGGGTCGTAATCCACGAAAAAACACTCGAGCCATTCGATTGATAGAAAAGCAACTTACCCCTTCGGGGTCACGGGTTTCCGGCTAATGGACTTCGAACCGCTCGGGAGCTTGAACGGGGCGCGCAGGGAGCCAATCCTCCCGTGGTTCGCGGCGGGGGTTGAGGCCGCCCTCGACGCTGTCTCCTGGGCAGGGGCCAACGACGCTCCCGTCGTCTCCCTGCTGGCTTCCTCCTGCGCTGACGGGCCTGACACCCGTGCGCTCGACCGGGTAGGCGCTGGAGGCGTGCCCGATCGACCCCCCGACGGGGACCACAACGATCGCTCGCGTGTCTGCCGCGGCACTTCGCTTTGAGGAGCCATGGGGCGCTCCCCCCGCGGCTCAACCTCGCCAGTAGGGGCCGACTTCGATGTCGACCCTTCTCCTCCTCCGGTTCCAACGGCCACCCTCCCCTGTTCGGGCGCTGTTTGTTCCTCCTCGAGCCCTCCTTGCGGCTCGACCTCCCCTCGTTGCTCTCCTCCTCCTATTCCTCGTCCTCTTCCGAGGGCGACTCCTCCTCGGAAAGGCCGGCCCGCCTCTGCCGGGCCCGGCGCTGCTCCCGCTCTTGCTTCTCTCGGGCCCTCCTGCCCTTGTCCTTCTTGGCCTTATCCTTGGCATTCTTGTCCTCCTCCGCGTGGAGGGGCCTCGCCTGGGAGTCGCCCTGCTCCTCCTTCACCGGCGGTGGTGACTTCCGGAAGACGACGTCCCCCTGAGGAACCCAAGGCTGTTAGGACGCAAGCAAAGAAGACGAGCAAGGAAAACACGAGAACAGAAAGAGGAGATCGTACCAGGCGAACAAGTCCCTGGTCCGGCATCATGGGGGCGCTGGCGACGCTCTTGGTCTCGAACGCGCCCGCGAAGGCGGCGCGTACACGGCGGGCCACCCTATCGAGGGGTAGCTCGTCCCCCATGAGGCAACACCCCGAGAGGTCGACTTCCGGGCGCATCTCATCGAGGCGTAGCGGTCGAGCCATCAGCGGCACGACCCGCCGTTGATGGAACGCCGACGCAACTATCGCCGCCGTGAGTCCCGCCTTCTTTAGACGGTCGATCGCGCCGAGCAGATGGGTGAGGCGCGACTGCTTCCTCTTCTCGACGTCATACCTCCAGTGGTCGGGCTTCGAGTCGATCGTCCTCCCGGTGTAGGCGGGGAGCAAGTCGTCGTCGTTCCTCATGTAGAACCACCCGGAATGCCATCCGGAGTGGCTCGACGAAAGCTTCGCCGGGATCCAGCTGTCTGCCCGCTTGAGGGCGATGCTGCAGCACCCGGTCCTGACCATCTTGCGGTTGCTGAGGCCGGCTGACGCGTGGAATAGGCTCGCCTCGAACAGGTGGAGCCACAACTCCCAGTGCGGCTCGATCCCTAGATACCCTTCACACACGTTTTCTCTATCGTGGTGATCGTTATCCTCCCGTGGGGCAGGAGATGCTTGGTTTTTCTCCTAACCCATTCTTTGGGCAAGTGGGACAACACTGGTATCCTTCACAGTTTACTAACCCCAGTGTTGGTCCATTTGTTCACCCTATGTCTTTTTATTGACGTAGGAAGGAGGACTGGAGGAGACTTGACTTGTGGATTCTGGATGCTCACGTCATATGACCGGAAGTGCCAAGTGGTTCTCCAGCCTCGACCCCGTGCGCCACACCGAGTACATCACATTCGGGGACAAGAGTAAAGGTAAGGTTGTCTCCAGAGGGTCCATCCGAGTCAATTCGTCTTTTGTCCTCAAGGATGTTGCTTTGGTTGCGAATTTGCATTTTAACCTTCTATCGGTTTCACAACGCCTTGAAGACGGTTTTGAGGTGAGCTTTAAGCCAAACTTGTCTCGGATTTGGACTCTCATGGTGAGCTTATTTGCTGGATTTTACCCTTCGGGAAGGTCTTTCGTGCGGATTTTTCTATCTCTTCCGGACCTTCTCGTTGTCTTCTTGCCGGTTCTTCTTCCGAGCTTTGGAAGTGGCATAGGAGATTGGGACATTTGAGTTTTGACTTGCTTGCAAGGCTTAGCTCAATGGACCTTATCCAAGGATTGCCAAAGCTAAAGTTCGAGAAAGATTTGGTTTGCCATCCTTGCAGACATGGCAAGATGGTTGCTGCTTCCTATCCTCCCGTAACTCAAATTATGACCTCACAACCCAGCGAGCTCTTACACATGGACACAGTTGGTCCAGCTCAGGTTAGGTCGGAAGGAGGGAAGTGATATGTGGTTGTAGTCGTTGATGACTACTCGAGGTACTCTTGGGTGTTCTTTTTGGAGAGTAAGGATGAGGCTTTTATGCATGTGCGTGATCTGATTTTGAGATTGCAAAATGAGCTACCTAAGCATGCCATGAGAGCTATTCGCAGTGACAATGGCACAGAATTCAAGAATGCTCAATTTGCATCTTTTTGCTCTTCTTTGGGTTTGGATCACCAATTTTCCTCTCCTTACACTCCCCAGCAGAACGGTGTTGTTGAGCGCAAGAATCAAACCCTTGTTGAGATGGCCAGGACGATGCTCGATGAGCATAGGACTCCTAGGCTGTATTGGGCCGAAGCACTCGGTTCTACTTGCTATGTTTCCAATCGCATTTTTCTCCGAGCTTTCAAGAAAAAGACCTCTTATGAGCTACGATTTGGGAGACCACCCAAGGTAAGTCACCTACGGGTGTTTGGGTGCAGGTGTTTCATCCTCAAAAAGGGCGGTAAGTTGGATAAATTTGAATCACGGTCTTCTGACGGTATCTTTCTTGGTTATTCTACTCACTTTCGTGCTTATCGTGCACTTAACCTAGAAACTAACCGAGTGATGGAGACTTGTGAGATTACCTTCGATGAGACTATGCCCTGTGTTTCCACTGCTTTTGAGCTTGCAGGTGATGATGAGGTGAACACTAGCATCTTTGTGGAGGAGCAGGATGATGTCGATTGGGGTGATCTCGAGCCGACTCCACCAGCTACCCCCATCGACCCTGTGACGTCCACTTCGGCTCACGGCCCCGACCTTTCTACTTCTTCGACTTGGGGACCGTTCGAGCAGCTTCCTCAGTCCATGCCCGTTGCACCTGAGGGAGCTCCAGCTGCTGTCGAGGGGGAGGCGAATTATTCACGTGCGGCACCGCTACACATTCAGCATCGCCACCCTCCTCAGACTATGATCGGCAACATTGATGAGCGCACAACGCGCTCCAGGTCGTATCGTATTTCCCACTTTTCTCATTCAGCTTTTGTCGCGTCTTTTGAGCCCCGAGATGTTGGACACACATTGATGGATCCGGATTGGGTTAATGCCATGCATGAGGAGTTGGAAAACTTTGAGCGAAACCACGTTTGGGTCTTAGTGCCACCACCACCAAATTTCCATCCCATAGGAACCAAGTGGGTTTTCAAAAACAAACAAAGTGAGGATGGGGTGGTAGTGCGAAACAAGGCTAGGTTGGTAGCGCAAGACTTTTGTCAAAAGGAGGGAATAGATTATGAGGAAACCTTTGCTCCTCTAGCTCGTTTAGAAGCCATTAGAATCCTTCTAGCTTTTGCGGCTTCTAAGGGTTTTAAATTTTTTCAAATGGACGTTAAAAGTGCTTTCTTAAATGGCTACATAGAGGAGGAAGTGTATGTTAGGCAACCTCCCGGTTTCGAAAATCCCAAGTTTCCAAACCATGTTTTCAAACTTCACAAAGCTTTGTATGGTTTGAAACAAGCCCCTAGAGCATGATATGATAGATTGCGAACCTTTTTGCTAGCTAAGGGTTTTAAAATGGGATCGGTAGATAAGACGTTGTTTCTCCTCAAGCAAGGCAAAGACACTCTCCTTGTCCAAATATACATGGATGATATCATCTTTGGTGGCTCTTCTCATGCTCTTGTTGCCAAGTTTGCAGATCTTATGAGCAGGGAATTTGAGATCAGCATGATGGGAGAGTTGACTTTCTTTCTCGGGTTGCAAATCAAGCAAACCCGGGAAGGGACGTTTGTGCACCAAGGCAAGTACACGAAGGACATCCTGAAGAAGTTTGACATGGGCGAGGCAAAGCCCCTCTCGACGCCCATGTGAAGAATCATGGCCCTAGTTGGTTTCGGTGATTAACGACAATTAGTGATTATTATGGCTAACGTGTGTTTTGCAGAGGCTATGCGTAGCTTAGCCATAGTGATCAACAAGAATGGGCATTAATGGTCATCACTTAGCCCCCAAGATGGATATCGTTTCGGATTTCAAGGAGACATGATAAAGACCCTAAAATGATAGGCTAAGTGTCATAAGATGATGAAGGGCACTTAGAAATAGATAGGGCTTCTCTTTTTATCTTTGACCGTACTATTAAGAGGGGTTGAGCTAGTAGCTTGACTTAGGAAAGCTTCATGAACTAGGTGTGGTGCACACTTGTCTTCCTTAGCTTTAAGCAAGCCTATGTTGACCATAAGATAGCCTAGAACAACTTCCATATTCATCGCGACGAAAAACGAAGTTGATAGGTCTGTTTTCTGGGCGACGGACGCTCCTGACGGAGGCGTCGGACGCTGGGTGGTTTAGTCCACAGCGTCCGTCGACCTACCAGTGAAGGTGTTTTCTGGCTAAGTTCTTCAGGGGCCGACGGACGCTGTCCGTCGGTCAGGCGTCGGACGCTTGGAGAGCGTCCGTCGACCTTCCAGAGAGGGTGTTTTTCAGCCCGAGCCAGAGTGCAGCGTCGGACGCTGGGATGAGCGTCCGTCGCCCCTGTGACGGAGCGTCCGTCGCTGGGAAACTGTGTCAGAACTAGCCGTTGGGCAGGGGGTCAGAGCGTCCGTCGCCTAGGAGTCGGAGCGTCCGTCGCCCAAACTTTATGCAGAACTAGCCGTTGGGGCATGCGACGGAGTGTCCGTCGCCTAGTCGACGGAGCGTCCGTCGCCAACTTAAGTTGCCAGCCCGAGGCAGTTTTCTGAGGGGCTATTTATAGCTTCTCACACTTCTCTCCCACCTTGCCTTTGCTCATTTGAGTTGATGAGTTTGCTGAGGAGGTTGGGAAGAGAGCAAGAGCCCTAGAGTGAGAGAGTGATTCGCGAGTCCATCCATCCTCTCCTCTAGTTCATTCAAGAGTTCAAGTGTGCATCCTCTAGTTGTGAAGCTTGAGTGAGTCAAGCGAAGATCGAAGCTTGTTACTCTTGGTGATCGACATCACCTAGACGGTCCAGTGGTGCTTGGAGGAAGGTGATCGCCGGAGGATTGTCGGCGGCCCTTCTCCATCGACGTTTGTGATCGGTTATGGGTGATTCACCGAGCCGGAGTGGCGAAGAATCAGCCCGTAGAGAGCACTCATCCCTTGCGCGGGATTGAGGGGGAGCTATACCTTGCGAGGTGCTCCAACGAGGACTAGGGGGGAGTGTCGACTCCTCGATACCTCGGCAAAACATCGTCGTGTCAAGCATCTGTTTTCTTAGCTTCTTCTTACCGCATTACTTTCCGCACTTGTCTTTTAATTCATACTAGAATTGTGTAGGAATTTTTCGCTCTCTATTGACTTGCTACTGCTTTCTAGCTAGGACACACAAGCGGTAGGCATTTGGGGGTTAATTGGCTCTTTATAGGTTTAATTCTTGTTTAGAGCCCAATTCACCCCCCCCCTCTTGGGCATCTTGATCCTTTCACCATGTCAACCACGACTGCCTTGGATGCGGACGAGGAAGGAGAGGCGGTGGATCAGACGGAGTACCGAAGAATGATCGGGTCGCTTCTGTACTTGACAGTGACTCGTTCGGACATTCAGTTCGCCATCTGCTTGTGTGCGCGCTTTCAGGCGTCCCCACGAACTTCGCACAAGCAAGCGGTGAAACGCATCATGAGGTACTTGCGCTTCACTCCCGAATTTGGTCTTTAGTTTTCCGCCTCCTCCTCTCTTGTGCTTTGTGGTTATTCTGATGCCGACTTTGCCGGTTGCCGTCTTGATCGGAAGTCCACTTCTGGGACTTGTCAGTTTCTCGGGTCTTCTCTTGTGTCTTGGTCTTCTCGCAAATAGTCTAGCGTGGCACAGTCGACGTGCAAAGCTGAGTACGTTGCCGCGGCTAGCTGTTGCTCTCAGTTGCTTTGGATGATCGCAACTTTGAAGGATTTTGGTCTTGAGCTTACTAAAGTGCCTCTGCTGTGTGATAGCATGAGTGTCATTAGTGTGGCCAAAAACCCTGTGCTTCACTCTAAGACCAAGCATATTGATGTTCGCTTTCACTTCTTGAGAGATCACTATGAGAAGGGCGACATTGACCTCCGACATGTCGAGACCCAAAACCAGCTTGCGGATATTCTCACAAAACCTCTCGATCAAGCCGCGTTTTCTCGTCTTCGGGGCGAGTTGGGTGTTTGCTTTCCTTTTTAGAGGAGGAAAGCTTTGTGTATCATAGTTCCTTTGGTTCTTATTTTCCTTTTCTTTTTCTTTCTTTTGGTGTGTTTAGCTTTCAATTGGTGTCATTGCATTTTGCATCTCATTTGCATTTGTGACATAGTTCATTTTAAGCTTCATACCTATAGCCGATATAATGAATCTATGCTCTGTTTGAGGTGCTTTATGTGTCTATGGTGTTGCCTAACTTAGACTCTCTTTGATCTCTTGATATGCAATAGAGCTAAGTTAGAAAAGCTTTAAAACTGAATTTAATTCCCCATGTCACCTCTGAAATGGCACTAGCATGTGTAAGCTTTTGAAGATCCTTCTTGGCTGCCTTATATATAGCTTGTAACTATGGCTCTTCACTGTTTCATTCACTTCCATTGAGCACCATGCTTAAAATTGATATAAAATTAAATTGCTCTCTGTTTTGTGAATTGGAAAGATCGAGTTGGGTTTGCATTGTGAGCACTTCACCGTGTGTTCGAGACTGCTTCCCATATGGGTTGATACTTGAGCGGTGTCGTGTATGACCAAAACCGGTGTGTTAAGTCCTTTGACTTCGCCCGGTTGGTAAGCAGTGGCATCACTTTGCTTACAACCACTCGCATACAATGTAACATCACATGTATCTTTTTTTAATTTCAAAAACTAGTTGAAACTTTAAAAAATTGTATAAAATCAGAAACAAATGTACAAAGAAAAATCTAGTTTTGTTAGATTCCACATGAATAGATCTATGCAATAGATATATAATATAATATAATTTGTTTTATTTTTTGTTGTTGTAGCTATAAATCTATGCAGACCTATGTATTTCTGTGTTGAATTCAAAACTGCAGCTCCTGTGCTACAATTGTGGTGAAATTTTTATGGTAGGTTAATTATTGTATGCTTGAGCAATGGTAAAAAATTCAGATTCAGTGAAGCATGTATGATTGAGTTATTGATTTACCTAGGTTTACGCTTGTTTAATATTTAATAAATAGTTAGTCTATTAAACATTTAATTCAAAGCTAAGATTTTTATGGATAATAATAAAACATAGTTACTATATGCCTACATAGATCAATTCATGTGGAGTCTAACAAAAGTAGACTTATTTTTACGTTTTAATGATTTTATGCAATTTTTTAAAGTTTCAACCAGTTTTTGAAATTTTAAAAAAAAATACATGTGATGTTACATCAACAGTCACGTGGACAGCAGAGTCTTATATGACTAGCTGTGGACCTATCGGAGAAGTGGGGAAAAGTTCATGGACCTAGATGAGGGTAAAAAAAGTTCATGGACCTAGATGAGAAGTGGGTAAAAGTTCATGGACCCAGATGAGCGAAAAAAAAAGTTGATGGACCTAGGTGAGAAGTGAGCAAAAGTTTAAGAACCCACAACTTATTTCACTCATAATACAATAACCATGCCATGTGATCCGACTGATTAGAATTAATGTGATAGAATATGTACCTACTATTATAGGTACAGTTAGAGCCGTATATGAATGAGTTAAGAGCCTGTTTAGATCTACTAGTGGCTAATAATTAGCAAGCTAGTAGACCATGTATAGGATAGTATAGTAATAATCATGCTATATTGCTACGGATTAGAATTAATTTGGTAGAAGTATGTAGTATTGTTATTGGCATAGGTAGAGCCATGTAGGAATAGGCTAAGGGTCTGTTTGGACCTATTAGCTGTTAATACTTATATACTTTCTCCGTTCTAAACTATACTCCCTCCGTCCCTAAATATGTATCGTTTTCGCTTTTTGAGAAACAATTTTGATTAAATATATATTTAAAAATATGAATATTTATGGTATATAATTAGTATCATTGGATAAATATTTGAATCTAGTTTTTATAAATTTATTTAGAGATACAGATATGGTTCATTTTTTCCAATAAATCAAGTTAAACTTGTTGGCATGTAAATTGTGGCGGCAGACATTTATGGCCGGAGAGAGTAAGTCGTATTGACTTTTTTCTTTCTTTCATTTTGTTATGTATCTAGATATATTATTATACCTAGATGCATATATAGTAAAATAGATGTACCTAAAAAATTAAAACGACTCATAATTTAGAATGGAGGGAGTAGCTAATACTAAGTCACAACTAATATTAGTTGTTATTAGCTAATTTGGTCTACCTAATGAAATAGTTGTTAGTTATGTATTCAAGTAACAATTGGCTAAACTATCAGAAAGACAGGTTTGAATCCAAAGATATAATTATTAGCAGCTAACTATTATCTCTTTGGATTTTAGTTGCTAATAGTTATCTAGCTAATATTAGCTGCTATTAGCTAGTGAAATAGTTATTAGTTAAAACAAAGCATGCTCCAATCTGTGCTGGCCGGGCATGCAGCTCGTTCTACCATATAAGGGTGAGGTGAGGCCAGGAATTTCTCCTCATCATTCAAGTTCATTCTGTGATCTCCCTCCTCGTTGCTCATTTCCAGCCTTGACTTTTGGATCTAACATGAGGCGCATGATGATGACCATGTTCTTGTGGGCTATGCTTTTCGGACCCCTAGCAATGCAAGCACAATGTAAGTACTCTTTTGTATTTTTAATTTAATTCTTATATATGCGGGGCAATATGATGGTGAGCATGTTGCCTATATGTTTATTAGAAGATCCTTCGTATGTGCCCTACTATCTGTACATATGGACCATTGTTGTTGTTTCTATTATATAATGATCTTTGATTTTTTTTAAAAACACTGTAGGCCGTCATGAACTGATGGATTCCAAGAGTTCTATCACCGCTCTTGTCAACTCCACATCATCAGATGAGAGAAAACTTATCCTCCAGTTTTGCGTCATCGGGTGGTGCTATTACTTCAAACCGCTGAAGGGGACCTCCTGCTACTGCTGTCCGGATGATTCTCGGAAAGAGAATTGCTACAAGACAATGCCAGAGTGCAGGTCTAACTGTGTGACATGCAACCCCAAATGTCCACCAGCGCCGTCTCCTCAATCATGATGTAAAGTAGACTATACCGTGTGGACCGTTGTATGCAACAAGTAAGAACAACTATGCTAATAAATATGTTGTGAAAAAACTATGCAAATTTTCCCATAGAATGATAAAAGTTTTTTTGATTTGAATGCAGTATTATTTATTGAGCTCTTTTACGATGGTTGGGTGCCTCTAAATGTTTCTAAGTACGTACGCAAAATATTATCTTTAGTTATTTTTAATAATCGTTTAAGAGTAGTATGTTAACTGAGCCCATCCCTAGGCCACCCTGACCACTACAACGTGCTCGCCGAAAGGGTCATGTGCCCCCTTCCCTCATCCCTTGTTCTCTGCAGGGCTGTCTCAACAATTTCTATGATCCTTGTGCAAACAAGACACTAAGGGCTCGGCAAAAAAAAAAATGAATTAGAAAATTAGATCGTCCTGCCCGTATCCATATTTCCTGTTCCCTGTAACTAATAAATTGAATTTACCGGGTGCCGCAGTGCTGGCCGCTGGCCGCTACAATCACAGAGATTGCAGACAGGAAGGATTTAGGGATGGCCGGATTGAGAGACAGGGACAGGGAACACTGGACTGCAAGCTGCAGCGCCGCAGCCAGCACGCCGTCGCGACGTAGGCTCACTCGTGCCGGATCCGGATCCATTCTGAGCCGGATGTCTTCACGCTTGGGCGACGGGCCCAGCTGCTCTGTCTTGGCCCAGAATCCCCTGGCAGTGCGTCTTGGCGCTGTGGTGGGAAAGGAGATGTAACACATTGCTGTTCTCTCCTGCTAGACTCCTGGAAGAACAGGTCAATCGCACGCAGTAGTCTCTGCTGCTCCGCTTGAGCCGTGCCAGAGTCTGAGCACTGGTTCAGCATCAGGCCAAAGAGCGATGCGAGCACGTCATTGGTGCTTCTCGCGACTTTTCCGACCCTTTGCTCTGGCAACGGTGCTTTGGAGCTTCCCTCGTAGACCTGTCTTCTGCACACCTGCACATGATATTACATATTGATATGTATGAATATTAAACAAAATCAGATACACCAAGGCAGCGGAATTCAAAAGGTGAACTAACACATGAACTTGATCCTGTAAAACTATTTGTACCCGAGTAAGTATGACTTTACAATGCCATGTTCTATACTTTGTAGGACTACAAAGAGACTTGCACAAACCTGGAACAAGTTATGTAGATCAACAATGTGCTCTTGACTGAGATACTTCTTGGCCATGAGCTCACTGAAGAGATTGACGATTTCTGCAGTAACATTCCTTGCAGAAAGATTAGCCACAATGCCAGAAATCAGATGCCCATCAAACAACGATGTCAGCCAATCTGGCACTTGGCTCAGCCTGAGCAACGAAACAGCTATATTCGCAGCAAACTTCTGCTGACTGGTGAAAGATTTGGACGTCAAACCAGGAGCAGTCAAGGCCACAACAAATTCCTCCATTATTAGCCTGAACCATTTAGATTCTCTGACTGCCACCTTCTCTTGGCTTCCAAATTTCTCCCATCCTAAAATCACAGAGAGACAGGCACTGCAGTTTCCAGCAACTTTACTGTCTTCACTGAACACCAAACCCTCTGTCACTGCAATAATGGACTTCAGATATCTCATAGAGCATCTTAACTCAGCATCCATACATGACCTTTGATCTGAAATTCGTGTGAGCAACCCCAACAGGCATTGTGAAGCAATAAGTTTAATAGAAGGTGAACCGAAGTGCATGAGACGGCATAAATCATGGCATGGAATGCCGAGAACAGAAAAGGACTGGACATCATCTGAATGCTGAAGGAAGTCCTGCCAGTCAATACTTGCATCTAGAATGGTATGCAAACTGAAAAGTGAAAACACAGAATACAATTAGTGCCTCTAGAATATGCAAACTGAAAATGCATTCTGCATTTAGTGCCTCTAGAGTATGCAAACTGGAAGGTGAAAATGCAGGCCTAAGTAAATAAAATGAAGCATGCAAGCAACAGCTTCATACCTTCTTAGAGAGAAGAACACCAATAGAAGTACAATAATCATGAATTCTCCAAAGGTTGTCTCCTGATTGTGTTGAAATAATGATGGGCCTTTAACACAAGCTTTGTTTACTATGACATCCGTTAAAGAAACCAAAGAACTGTTTAAGATTATGGCTTTTGCAGCTTCAATAAGAAATTCGCTTGATGAATGATGCAAAACAAGGCATAGTATCCCAACTACTATCTTGTGCTCTTGGTCACTAGATGTATAGTCAATACCTGAACTGATAAATTCCAATAACTGCAAACCAAAGAAATTTCTGAATCAGAAAAAAACATAAATCTAATCAGTAATGATACACATTGAAATACTAGCTAGCAATGCATTCTTTTCGGAAAGCTGCACTGGCCTAAACAGACAACTAAGCGTTAATGATTTGAGATCCCTACCAAGTAATCCAAACAAAGGCAATATTTAAAAAACTACTTGTACTGCACTGGAATTTCCTTTTTCTCGAACATGCAGGAGAGCTGCGTATCATTATATTAAGAAGAAAATGGGACAACACGAAGTGACAACCACAAACACTGAAACACCCACACGCACTACACACACCACTATAATGTTCTGTGATTACATGCACGCCTGTTAGAACTGAAACAAGGAACGGACACCCAGACGCTAACCTACTTTGCTATATCCACAAGTTTAGCCAAATAGGCATCCCATGAAGCTATTAATAGCCAGCGAATAATAATATTACTTGAATGCAACTTACAAGGTTCAACTCAAATAGACAGAATAAGAGTACCTTTAGAGCAAGAGCAAGCCATTCATCTTCCTGGCCAAATGTTGATGAATTTGCTGAATGTAAGATGTTAAAGATCAAATAGGAACAAACTGTTCTGATCCTTGAAGAGTATGGTAAGAAATATATGCTATGGAATGAACCGACAATACCACATGATATAAACTGATAGGAAGAACATGGAGAGATCATGAGGATTTCAGCGATAACACTGACAACTGAAAATACCTCATCTTCTGTACCCTCCTTTACCATCTGGTCTAGCAAGGACACCAGCAAAGACGAGATGGTGGTTTCTCCAGAAAGTACAAGCTCAGCAATCATTTGTATGTCCACCAACTGACTGCTGTTTGAGAGCATGACAGTTTCATCTTCACAGAAAGTTTTACAAAACTTTAGCATCTGGAAGGTGAGTGGTTCCATAATTTCTTGCTTCTGAAAGAGCCATTTCATTGCTACTGAATGGACTCGGATCACAAGCAAATCCCAGTCCTTGTGTATGATTAAGTGGAATAGTGTATTCTCAGCTTCTGGACTATATGGAATGCTGCAGCTATAGGAAATGCCTCTGACAAAGGCATAAAGATGGACCAGAAGCGTAAGCATAATGGAACCATTACTTTCATATGGGAAGTTCCCACCATTGAGGAGGATGTATTGCTCAACAGAAGCCAGAATTTGGTTGTTAGCACAGAGACTGAATAGTTAAAACAATTGACATATTAACATGTTTCTCTAATAAGGTGTAAATTATGAATTAAAAGCAGCAGCAGATGAGTACCTTTCATTGTAGAATGAACATGCATACAATATAGAAAGAATAGCACATTGGCATGATGCTAAGTTGAAGTCTTCTGTGCTACATTGACCAAGTAAATACATCATTTCCATAGGATCTGATGGGAGGTAAATGTGTGCATCTCGAATTGTTTCCCCATAATTACATCCCAAAACCCTGTCAACAATCAAACTGGTGACCAAATATACTACTGATTTTACATGACCAGTAGGAAATAAGCCCATGAATCCAAATGATAAGCTAAACCATGATGATGATGCTAGCAATTCAGCAAACTTTAATGGCTTTTTGTCAGATGCCATTGACAAAACAATTTGGAAAATCTGAAGGATCTCTGCCAATATTTCTTCATCATTACCGTCAACCACAGCACTTTCAAGCCATTGCAGTAAAATTGTTCCACAAGTTCCCATGATGCTATCCTCAAGATCCTTCGTGCTAGCAATATTGTATTTGCTCCCTTCAAGGCAAAACATAAGTGCTTCTTTCAGAAGAACAAGAGAATGAGAAATGAGGATCGTAGAATCATACTCATGCGACAATGTTGAAGATATCGCATATTTTGATGCTTCTTCAATAAATGATGGTAGTTTCTCAATATCATGAGCATGAGGTGACTTCAGAACCTCTATTAATATTGAGCAAACCAGAGTAAAAGTTTCAGAACTCATGCCAAGTTCACCATTGACATTTCTTCTCAAGATTGCAGTCAAAGTACAGGCTATCTGTTCTTCTTGCGGCAGTGAGAGGATACCAGAACAATTGACCATGCAAATCCAAACAAGTCGTAAAACATGGGACTGGACTGGGTGAAATGGTATCTCTGCAACATAGTGAAGAACAGGAAGAAGAGTGGAGAATCCAATGGCAAGCTTTTCTTTGAATTTTTCCTCTAATCTCGCAAAAAGTAATAGTACCCGAATAGAGGAAATGACAAGTAGATCATTATTTCCTGAAGATGTATAACAGGAGTGCAACTTCGTAAGCCTTCTTGATCATAATAATGCATCAAAGCTTTCAGAAAGTAGTTCATGATTAAAAAAAGGTGAACTTCTTACCTGATAACCTGAGAACCTCAAATATGTAATCGGCAACATTTTCATCGATCAAAGTTTGAAGTAGAGCACAAATATTTGCATCAGATGACAGGAAATGAAAGATCAAATCCAATGTCCCTGTCTGAACTTCTAGGTTAGTAGACAGCAGAGATCCTTTGACAGCCTCAGCGAATAGAACAAGAGAAGCATTTAGGGACATATAATCTGTCTGCATGGACTCTGCTTCTATGCAGTTGTTAGAACTCTGGTTGCTAATCAGCAAATGGTCAAAGGGCTCCTTCTTTGCTAAAGTAAGGAGCAATGCTGCAGTAGCACAAAAAAAGGAACATCACTAACAAGTGGAGAATGACCTATTGTGGAAATTTTCAACATTGATGAGTTGTTTAAAAACCAAATCCAAAATTTATTGGTGCAAATGATTTGGAGATAAGTTTTATAACCTTAAACAATTTGAAGGTACTCAGTCAACATTGTTAATTTTTTTTTCCTCCTTAGCCAACTCTTAAACTAAAGTAACACAAGTATTAAAGCTGGATCCAGAAGTTCATTGTTCTCATTGTGCTTCTTGTATAACATTAGAAATGATGCATTCATCAATTGATATCAGGTTGTCATTTGAAACCACTCTCAAGATTCTCAAACTATATGAAGCTTGATATATAACTTCTTTAACCGTGGCTTATATATCTAGAGTGTTTACATTAATAGCAGATTAATTAGTCACAAAGAACTGTAAACTTATGTATAAATTGTGACAAAAATTAATGACCAGAATTGCTTGTTAGATTACATGAAAGTTCAAACATCAGTATCTTCAACAAAATGAGTAATCTTAAAGCACTATTATTCAGGTTGTACAAAAAGAAGAAATACCAACCAACACAGTTCAAGCGAACAGCATCATTTTGAGTTTTGAGTAGGACTTCAAGAGAGAGCTGAAGCAAGCTTCTACCAATTGCCAGAAGGTCCAAATCTCCAACTTCGCATATATTGTCCCATGGGGTGGCATTTAGTATAGAGAGTTTGTATAGAACAAAGAGTATCTCTCCACGAATTTCATCGCTGTATAGAGAAAGTTAAAGCTGCTGTCAGATAAGGTGTTTGGAAGGCAAGAAATAATCATCAAAATTCAGTTGTCTTCACCTTGGAAGTCGGAGATCATTAACAAGATTTAAGAAAAGAGAACATTTGTCCCCTATATATGCTGCAGCATCTTTGGTAGAGTTTAGCAAAAGCCCCAAACAATGTAGCTGCACTGACATAAAAGAAAGATACAGACATAAGAAGGTAAATCAATTCAATGAGAAGAACCACTGTGCCTCGCATCTTTAATGGATCCAGTCTATCTCAATCAAGTGACGACTGATGAGTGATGAGATAAAAGCACTGCAGGCCACGTTGGACAAAATGGGGTAGTTCACCAGAATTATAATAACAGGAAAAGGCAGTAGATCACCCTCCAACCATACACTGGAACCTAATTGTAGGTCTTACATCTAGGGCAACCTTTGGACACATCTCCAGAAGTGACACTAATCAATTAGAATGATGCTGCACTGCATATACTGCCATCAGTACTATGTTTACTTCAACTGGTGTACTGGTGTGTCAAGGATACAACTACTGCTAGTATATTTAGTTGTATAACCAAATAAGGTATTATTCTATATTTAGTTTGCAACTTTTACAATCCAGGCTGTGTTTGGAGGGTCTCCGACCGGCGCCGGCTCCTTCACTGTAGGTGCACTGTGACGGAGCCGGGCGGAGCACCCAAACTCAGCTCCTCGGGCTCATCTCTAGTGCCAGACGGAGCCGGAGCCAGAAAACCGCGCGCACAGTGATGCACAGGACCGCATAGTACGAGCGCAGCAGAGCCGGAGCCACCAAGAGTGCCACCAAACACAGCCTAAGACTGAGACGATTCTAAAAACATTAGATACAAAACCATTCAATCATATTTCGTTTTTTTTAGCCTTCGTAATTTGGTGTATACATGTAAATGTGTACATTTCCTTTGTGTTGAGCTGAAAAGATGTCCAAGGCCATAAAATAAAGAAGAAAGACAGCAACACATCGAAATGAAAGGTAAAATGCAGTCAACCTACTATGAGCAACCCTGAAATGCCATCATGTGTATCCATATGCAGGTAAGCACTTGTTAGAACCAGGTCCCTCTTGGCAGGGCCCGTTTTCATAGCATGAATCATACAGGAATTTCATAGGAATTAGTTCAACTTTACAGAAAAATGCAGGAATCAGGGGAAAAAACATCTTCCAAATGGGGCCTCTGTCAAATGCTAGATGCAATGGCAATGATTTTTTTTTGGTTGCATCCTTTGGATGACCTTATAATGTTAAATTTGTAGTAAGTGGTCTGATCCTCTTGGAGACAAGAGATGAAGCCGGATTTATCTCCATTATCTAAAAAAGGAATGCAGCATTTCGATGTCAGACTCCAGTTTGCTATGTATAACTAGCAGCTCGAATTATTGTTCACCTTATTGAATGGATCCAGTTAGTCAAGTAGACATCCACTGGTCCTTTCCACTACGTATAATTTGCAGCCAACCTACTCACCACTCAGCACAGAATGAGACAAACAGCATAGCACGAAATTGTGAGTGACGGGGGACCGCGCACGTACCGTATGGAGGTGCTTGACGAGTGAGCCGGATGAGAGGACAGGGGCGAGGCAGGCGACGAGCTCTGAATCAGCAGGGGAGCCCACAACGGCGGCGAGGTCGGCCGCGACGTCGCACGCCTGCGCGGCGAGGGCGGCATCGCGGCGGTCGGCGGCGCCCTCGAGCGCCTCGGCGAGCGGTGCCGCGAGGAGGCGTGGGTGCGCGGCGCGGAGCGGCCTGAGGAATGCCGGGTCAGCGAGCGCCAGGGAGAGGTTTGCGAGCGCGTGCGCGACGTGGTGGGATGGCGTGGAGGCGGCGCCCGCGGAGGAGAGGAGCGCCGCGGCACAGGAGAGGCAGACACGACCGCCCGCCGAGGTCGGCAGCGAGTGCGATGCCGGGTGGCCCGCGCCGCAGGCACGCAGTGGCGCCGGCGTAGGCGGGCGAGGTGGCGACGTGTCGCCGTCGGATTCCATGGGGTGGGGAGGGCAAAAGGAATCGCGGTACCGGAGGTTTTATTTGACAAGTTGATTTCGAGGTTTTTACGAAATTCTGTAAATTAGGCTACACGGCTAGTTTTCCACTCGGTGAAACCAAATTTCATTAGCAAGACAACGAACAGATAGGCCGTGTTTGGATCACTCTAGCTCGGATTAGAGTTAGTTTGTAAACTAGCTCAAACTAGCTCTAGCCAAGAAGATGTTTGGATCTAAGGCTAGTTTGAGCTAGTTTGATAATAAATTATTTTTATAAATCATCTAAATATATTCATGTGGGATATTATTTTAAAGTATTTATTGTAACGAATTCAATGGTGTAATCGGAATTTTATTTGGATGTTTAGTTTGTTAATTATAATATTTTTTATAGTTGCATTTGAGGTGGGTCCCACGTTCCACCACAACTAGCTCAAACTAGCCCAAATAATCACCTCTTTGGGAAGCTAGTTTTTTGGGGTGGGTTAGTTGCAACTAGCCCAATCTAGCTTTCATGTTTGGATACTTTTGGATTAGTTAAGTGCAAATTAGCCCAAACTAGCTCTAGCTCTAGGATCCAAACATGGCCATAGTTTTAGGAATCCACACGGCTAGTTAGTTGTGCTAGAGCATCTCTAAGTAATTCGCTAAAAATACTAGCTAAATTTAATGATTTAGTTACTTTGCTAGATTATTTCAACAGAGTATGTAAAATGAGGAGTTTAGATGGCTAGTGAGTAGTCTAGATGGCTAGTGAGGTAGGCTATCTAAAGAAAGTCAATGAGATGGGATGAAAAACTATTAAATTTAGAGACGTTTTTTTTTCATAATAGCTAAATTTATATTAAAAAATGATTTAGCTAATCTCTTAGAGATGCTCTTAGAAGGAAAATCAACAAATAGGTAAGGTAAACTTATGCTCTTAGAAGGAAAATCAACAAATAGGTAAGGTAAACTTAGAGCAAGTACATTGGCTTATGTCAGTAGTCTTAAAATGTCATCTTATATAATATTACGTAGAATTTTTTTATGACGTGAAGCTTAGATAAAGGTGAGAAAAAAAGGAGGTAGTTTAATAAAGTAACTATCTTATGAGCAAAAATTTAAAACTATGAGACAACTATTTCACTATTACGTAATTCAATGTTATTATGCAACTTATAAAATTTCTTACATTGATTACATAAATTAAGGATAACTAAATTTCTTGTATTAGATTTTTCAGATACATTACTTTTTTATGTATTTAGACTTACTCTATGTCTAGTCGTATAGAAAAAGCAATGTTTCTAGAAAAGAAAAAATACTTTATAATTTAAAACGAAGTGAGTATAATATAATTTAAAACTTAAAAGATATGATAATATAATAACATTCATGATAATAATTAAGTATTATTAGATTCTTTATCAATTATATTTTATGATATATCTATTTAAAGTCATATTTTTTATAATTTTCTTTATATTTTTTGTCACACGAGATATTTTAACTTTTCAAAATTCTTAAAATATCTTATAATTTGAAAATATCTCATAATTTGGAAGGGAGAACGGAGAAAGTATCATCCCTCATCGTGCAATTGAATGTAGAGTCATGCAGCCGAACGATCACTATGAAAGTCAAGCAACACCGTGAGAAAGTACACAGCACGATTCTAATGTCAGTTCTGTGTTTTTTGTTATTTTCCTGGATATAATTATCCTCTTACATATCCTTTTGCAAATATATAACTGGAAAAATTACTTCGCCCATGCTCGGGAGCCTGAAAAACTTATTTTACTACGATGTCTGCTCAGATTGGATTTCATGGTGCCATTTTCAGTCATTGCTAATCATGTAAACTCGTTCAAAAACAGCAAAACAACAATGTTTTAGTGAACTAGTGCAGCTTTACAAGAGCAATTGCTCACATTTCGTACGTTGCAAAAGCACGATACATGTCGCTGCAAGAGCGCAAGCAACAATATGACAATAGGGGGTAGTGTGATCATCATCATCATCGCCAGTACTTGCCGGTTCATGCTGTACATGCAACAACATTTTCGTCAAGGATATCCGGCTCTCAATCCTCGCCAGGCAGATCTCAGCGTGACAATCTGAAGGGGGCGTTAGGCTGCTACACCAGCCGTGATGTCAATAGCACTTCCCTCGCGGCTGATGCTGCTACTCCGTTCTCTTCATATCCATCCTTGTTTCCTGAGCTGATCGCAAGTTTTTGAGACCACGCCTCTCCATACAGTACCCCCTTCCTAGAACCGGTTGAGCAAATCTCGAGTGCTGCTCAGAATATGTATCCGAGTGATTCACTTCTGCTTCAAAATAGTCTGCCACCACCCAAGGTTTCACAAATAAAGTTGTCGCCCAGAACCAAATCCCTAGTAGTGTGACTTGGCATTGGCAACACAGAATATTGGCAAGAGGTAAAGGATCTATCACTTACAGCATCAAGCGGATAAGCATGAGGTATGCACTTACCAAGCATTACATGAATGGGCATCCATGTCTGTAGCCTGTGTGCAGCACCACCTTGCTCGAGTAAGGCAATTCATCAACGTGCTCTTGAGTAAGCCAATTCACCTCAGTCAGAGATCTGAACATCAAGAAAGATCTGAACATTAAGAAGCTCGATCAGGGAGCAAGGCATCATGTGCCATTACATGAAGACACATGCGCTCATACTCGAATATTGCCATCTTGCAGGTCTACTTTTTGGTCTATTCCAGAGGTGTCAAACTTGCCAGACTGAAGCTGTAACATGGTTATTGGTTAATGTCAAAATATAGACAGTGAACATGTAGTAAGGATTAAGATTGAAACATAGTGTTGTCTATGCTTACCTTCTGAGCAGATGCATATCCATCAGAATGTCTAGAAGGCAGCGCAGGTCATTCCACCCTGACATCAAATGTATTGTGTGGAATCCTGCCTCTTTTTATAGCTAAAGCTCATCAGAATCAATACTTGGGATTATTTTCTTTAGTATATTGAATGATGATGCAGGCATGCTACATTCTGAACCGAACTGTAGTAGCTCATTCTCAAGAACAGCAAACGCATCAGCAAATGCCTGTCATATACATGATAAAATGTACGAGCTCTCAAAACTGTAATTTGTTACCCATATATTTATGTCTGAACACAACAGAAAAATTATAACTGACCTTAATACATTGGTGAATGCGGAAACAGTTCCTGCCCACATTGTTAGCTGGACAAAGTGGATCATCTATGTGAATCGGGTCAATGCTGCAAAACAAAGCATATTCTCATAATTAAAACTAACATAGTAGGTGACAGGAGTGAACGACATAAAATAGTAACACTGAATTTTATTACCTGTGCCCTCTTTCTCGATTCAAATAAATTCCACTTCCTTGGATGGAAATGCGCATATGGCGTGGATCAAATATGTTCCTGGCATTAATATTACGAATTATATGTAACATTCTCCATAGTAGCTGTTCCAAAGGAGAAGGAACAGAAGGCCCTATTGACATTCAGGGCTTCAGGCACACTGATGCAATTATTTGGCCCCATGTCAATATTAAACACAGTGTTCAGGTGTATTTTCTTACCCAAAAAAGTACAAGAAATCCATCAAAAGGCTGCCCAGATTCTGTCAAATTACAAGCATTATGGAAATGATTACAATGATACAAAACATTAGACCACAAATAGAACGGTAAACTCAAATATAGCCTTCATGATTCACAACTTACTTGGTTAATAGGCCGACCAAGATGATGCTCATGCTGGAGAAAACGAACAATTAACAGCACCTGCAGAGCAGCAAACAATATTAAAATTGAAGCTTTATTTTTCACAGGTCCTCTGAAAACACCAAATGACACCAGAGAAAAACTGGATAAGGTAAAATTCCATTGATCACATAATATGGTAGCATGAAAATTAATATAATAATGATGCACGGCTCTCCTGCGTTTTCGAGAAAAAAGGAATTAATATAGGATAGTAAGTTTGAACTGAACTGTCCAAAGATCGTATGCTATATGCAGATAGAAGTTCGCTGGATTGTGGTCTGCTTGTTTTTCACTGTTAGCCAATACAAATTTTAATATCTTTACAAGTAGAAAATCATCGCTAGAAAAGGGTCAATCCAGAGTTCAAACAAATTAACCCAACCATTGATAAAATACACCCATGGCAAAAAATGTTACAAATAAAAAAAAACTCAGCCAGTGGGGGAAAGACCGCCCCCACGGTTTTCATCTAAGAAGAAATTCTCAGCTCCCCGACCGAGAAAACCCTCGAACCCTGGCCCCGCCCCGACACTGGGAACAGGACACCGTGGGGACCGTCACCTGGGCCGGTCCACAGGCCGGGACACCGTTGCCCGGGCAATGTCGCAGGCTGGGTCACCGTAGCCTGGGATACCGTTGCCACAGGCCGGAAATGGGCTGTTACCACCAGTGCTTTGGCCCACGGGCCAGCGAGGGGATTTTTTTACCTCCAGCCTAAAATTCGCTCCCACGGGGAGTCGAACCCAGGACCTGGAGGGTGCCGCTGAAGTGCTCGGCCAACTGATCTAGCATCATTTGGCAATGTTACAAATAAGTATTGAGGCCCAATGGGGAGGACGACTATATTAGGCCCAATGGGGAGGACTATATGTAGAGTACATGAGGGACACAGGAGGGAAACCCTATACTAGGAGACTATACTGATACCCCTGACTATTATACCTTAACAAAAAAAACATGATTAACCTACTAAACTTAGGACCTGTTTGGTAAAACTCATAGAGGACCTTCTCGGCTGAATCCATGAAGTGATTCTCTAAAATGAACTAGGAGGCTGGAATTAAAAAAAGGTAGCTTCTCCTGATTCCCTCCACACACAGAATCACTGTCTACATATGGTTTATCCTAATGAAATATAGTAGAATCACTTTGGGCCATAGAATCACTTCTTTCAGAGAACCACTTCCCACAGAGAATCAAGGTTTATAGCACTTAGTGTTTAATCATTATTAACTCGCAATTCTGATATTTGTAGCCACCTGACAGAATACATAAGTCCGCATAAGCTTATGGCCTCATTCAGTGCAAACACACTGAAAAAGCCGTAAATTATCAATGAATCAATGAAGGGTTATCTGGAAAAGTTACATACCAAACAGTAAGAACTTAGACCACCTGAATAGGGGTGGTCCAAACTCCGGTCAGCCAAAAACTTCTTGAGAATCAAGGCAAGAGGTACAACCGCAGGAAATTGCTGGGTCAACTCGCGTACCTGTAGAATTAACGATATAATAAGGTGGGCCAATAGGCTTGGAAATCCTGCATACTGCTTAGCAATTCCATCTTGCAAAATTCTTGTGCGTGTTGGTAAGCAATACGAAGTATATCATTAGCAACAATATGTGTGGTACATGCATTATCTACTCAGAAAGCTACCATACCAACCAGCTGGCTGGCTGATCATTCATACTGCTAACAACATAAAACCTGAAACAGATGCCTCCTCACAGCAATATTGTAAAGCAGAAAATAATTCCAAAAGTAACATGATTATTATACTGTTTCTTATCACGTCATTATGATGTTTTGAGGCAACATGCATGTATGCACGTTGGTCACAACTTTGAATAAAAAATTACTCCACTTGTGAACATAAATAACTTTATGTATGATTTTCATGATGATATTGTTCATTTAAAAAACTATATGTGAACTGCAAATACAATTTGAATTAGCATCATGCTTTTCGGTAAAAACTACTTAACTAAAAGTGCAATACCACATAGGAGCTAGGGTAGATAAAGGAGCCATTTGTTTAGAATAACAGAAATCGCAACATTGCATATATAGCACACAGAATGTCAAAATAAGATGGTACTTAGATATATTCAACTGATACTCCACGTTACATTATGCATGTGCTTATGTTAGATGATTCATGTAATGCTTATTACTAATTGCGTAATCCTCAAATGTTTGCTACAAGTTAAATTTCTAATAGCATGAAAGACAGTATCAGCTACCAAACTGTGATCAACATTCAACAGGTCTAAACAAAATACTTGTATGAAGGCTAAACTTACAAGTAACGTTTTATGGAGAGTAAATTATTTTCTAGAAAATATTCAGATAGATAATAGACTTCTGATTTACCAACTCAGTAGTCTGCAGTCCTGTGTGGGATGGTGATTTGAAACTTATATCAAGGCGAATTGACTGCACAATATCACAATTGTCCTTATTCAATTTTGGGCCCACCAGGATGTTGCTGCCTTCTGAACTAGAGGTGTCAGACCGAGGAGGACTCCCTTGTTCTCCAGGCATGTTAACTGAATATTCTTGTGAGCCATCCAGTGCTGAAGAATACTCATTGGACATATTTGTGTCACAGGGCACATCCGCTACAAGCATGATCACAGGTATCTGCAAATAATATAAGCATGAGGAAAGTAGAATAGCTAATGAACTGACAAAAGAAGGCTACTTACAGCTGTGTTTTCAACTGTTTTAAGGGAATCACTTCTAACCCAGTCCTGGTTTGTAAGACACCTTGCTGCATGCTGAAAGGAAAAAGATTGTCCATGTGAAAAGGAAAGCAATTTTTTGTCCACAGAACATGCAAGCACTGTCCTAACTCCTATGCAAACATCCACATGTAAGCCAAATGAATTACCTGTAGACATGTTTCCTTGATGCCATTACGGCCTTCCAAAATTCCAGCTTCTTTAATAGGTTCCTGAAAGTAAGAATAAATTTAGTATCCACAATAATGTGGAGAACAGATGCATTTGAACTATCTTTTTACACAATGTTATTAGTCATGCAACTCACCAGGTTTCGGACAGGGGGAAGAGAAACCACAAGATCAACATCACTGGTTGGAAGAGCCAAACCAGTGGCATTTGAGCCAAATAGATTTGTACGGGAGCGAGGCCACAGAACCTGCAAGCATCGTGTGACTCTTTTGACAGCCCAGTTTATATAGGGCCTCCTCACCAGATTACCAGCAGCAACCTTGAAGTTTTAAAAATGGAATCAACATGTCATTAGAAAAAGGGAACACAAAGATAAGGATCCCATAGCACACAAAGATGAATAGTGATGCCAAACCTAGAAGAGAAAGGGAGATACCTGCTTACAGAATTGATCTATTTCTTCATGTAGAGCATTGTGCATCAAAGAGAGGGATGCCTTGTGAGATGAACCATTTAGCATATCTAGTGGCTGTACAGGCAATGCCACATCTGGCTGCAAAAGTATATTTTAGAAAGACATAAAACTTGAATAAACATTCTCACTATTGAGGGAAGATTTGAAACTACATCCTTACATGTTGATCACGAGATAGGTGTGAAATCTTAACAAGGTGGTCCTGCAAAACAGTATCCTCAATTGTTTGCACCAATGTACCAGAAGAAGTGCCCTTGTTAACCCATGAAGGCCATACAACTTCTGGACCATCCAAGCAAAACTGAACCCTATGAAAAATTTTATCTTCAGAAAATAAACCTCTCATCCCCCAATGCCGAGGACTTGAGCTGCCGGATCTAACGATAGGGAACCCTCGTTTTCTTGACGCCCCAGCAGGAGAAGGAGGTGGTGGCCGAGGTACGCGAGGAACACTAAGTACTACTGGTGATGGAGGTCTTCTTAGAATAGGCATGTCCCTTCTTGTTGATGGTACGCATGGGCTCCTATGATCATGACCACCCTTGATGTCAGCTCTTGATAACCTTCGTGATATATTAGGAACAACTATCGGTCGTAGCATGGCATATGGCAATGTATCTGCCTTAACTACTTCACTACCACAAGACACAGCTTTTGCAACTGAAGTTATTTTATCTTCAGAACTATCTTGCACGGAAGATGGAGAGGTCAGAGCTTCATTATTGGTGTCATTTCCTGTTATCGAGTGAGCAGCTGGATCCAAAGATCCATTTTGAGAACAGGATGGAGTGGAGGGTGGTGATGATACACCATTTGCATATGTAGATGAAATACCATTAGCCACATCGTCAACAACTCGTATAACATCAGCCTCATGCCAAGCCCAGGCACTATCATCTGAACTAAGAGATGGTGGCCTAGAAAAACCAGTTCCTGCATGTTCCGCAGGACTCCAGTACATCACACCTCCACCGAAGTATTGATTAATATCTCTTCCAGAATGTGCACGACTATCTGATTCTTCTTCAGAAAACCAGTAGCTTTCAGTATCATCCGCAACATCACTGTCACTGCAAATACCCCCTCTTTGCACTAGTTGAGCAGGGAACCCTGACCAAGCAGAAGATTGCATCTGTGGGGTATACAATGGATCATAGCTTACAGCAGCATTTTTACCATAACCTCTAAAAACAGGAGGCCAGTCAAAACTTAGCGGCACTGCTAGAGAAGGTAACATTTGATTGCATCCAGCATCAATTGGTGGATTCCTCACTTGATGGTTCGCAGGAAGAAAGGGTTGGTTAAATTGAGCTGGCCATTTGTAGCCAACATCAAGATGCAACCTGTCTTCTGCAGCTGGACGCTGTTGCATTTGAGGAGATACAAAATGAGATGGTGTTACACTAGGCCATTCATATGACGTTCCTCCCAGTAGATTCCTATTGTATAGATAGTATTCACCACCACTGTTTTTCATAACTCCATTTTCACTTATAGCACTTTGAAGAATGTCAGTAGGAACAATTGAAGGTAAAATTTTGTCCTTTGTCACTTCAGATTTATGATCCACATGTTTCTCATCACATTCAGTTTTTTCCTGTGCAGATCTTACCAAGGAGTCAACTGAACTTCCATCCAGATTAGTGGAAGAGACATCATTGCTTCTGGAAGGTAAACAAGTCGATGACTGAACCAAGGATTCACTTTGACTAATGTACGATGAGGCCTGCTCAGACACATTGAAGGCATCATCATGGGCACTCCGAGAACGTTCTGTAGCAACTGATGAGCTAACTCTAGGAGAATACAATGTGTCTTCAAGGTTTGTGCCCTTACTGGTGGCTATTACTTTTGTTCCATTGTATAAAATTGAAGAGTTAGAACAGCTAACTGCTTCAGAGATCTCGTTCTTGGAAGGATGGACATAAGCTGGGTGATGAGGTGAGACATCAGCCTCTTCAGCAGCTTCATGTGAGGCCTCTGCAGCACTATGGGGAACAACTGTTTTCAATTTGGTAGATCTTGGGTTCTCAGGCCTTATCAGATTTGATAGTTTTGTTTTCCCTTTCCGTTTGTTCTTCTTTTTGTTACAATGACTTTTGCAACCATCCAACATGTAAGTTTGCTCCTAAAATATTGAGAAGTCCCTCATAAGTCATGAATAAATGAACAACCAAACAAAATAGATTGGCCAAAATAATGCTTACAACCTTCATTGTTGGTACGATTTCCTTGTAAGGAGTTGTTTCAGATGGAGGTCCAGCTGCAGTGCCTTCAGAAGATGGAGCACAATGGTTTGGTAAAGGCCTACAATTGCGACTATCTGCACTACTGCATCCATTATCCTGGAAAGACGACCTTAAGTTAACTATAGATAACTTAATATCCTCAGTGAACCATAAAGTTCTATGCCTATGGCAATACTAAAGCAAGCTGAGCAACCAATCAACTATACCTTGGATGGCTTAGCAGATACTGGTAGCTTTTTCAAGGTGTTAGACTTCTTCTTTCCTTTCCGAGAACCTCCACTGGTCTTTTCAACATCTTTCTTTTTTGGGGCTCCATCGCCAATAAGTTCAAGATTTATACTTTCTGTCGACACCACCATGAGAAGCCCTTGTAATTTCATAAGTACATCAGAAGCAGCAGTAGCAGCCGACACTAATGAAGTGAAAAAGATTGCATCACCGCCACAGGAAGTAATGTTGCTCTTCAAACAGACTATCTCCTCAACTAGTTTCAGTCTTTTCAACTCTTTAGCAAATACAGGCTTCTTGCTACAAGACAGAATGTTTGCGACACCGATGGAACAAGCACGATTCTTTCTGAATAAAGAATTCCGCGTACATTCACAAGATTTGCCTGCCACGAATGATCCTGGTTCACCTAAGAAGAAGCAGAAATTATCCCTTAAGGCACTATCTGATCCTTCAACCATCTCATTTGCCTGCAAGCTTGAGCTATTAGCATATTAGTATGTGCTCAAGGTGTAGAAACATGCTCAGGACAATTGCACACCAAAGCTTAGTAATTCTCCCCAAATCAAGATGACAAAACAAGCCTGTGTGGGATGACAAAGAGCTGATTTTTTATTATGCAGCATCAATATAGTTGGCCTAACTTGAACACATTAAGATTCAAGAAACACACAACTTACTTCAAGAAAAATGAGGGATCTCACATTCAAAATAGAGGATAATTTCCATAATCACACAGAAAATTATACAGATCACAAAGTAAATAAAAGCACTCTTATAAATATTAGTAAAACATTAAACTACAATGCCTCAGAATTATATTCATTGGACCAGAGGCCACAGAAACAAGGTCCCTTTGCAATGAAGTTTCAGTTAGATAAAGCATGCAGATTTCAGAAAACATCACTTGTCATATGGTTTGAACACGATAGTGCCATTTCAGCAAAAGAAAGTTTTTTTCTCAGCATAAAAATAACACAATAAGCAACTTCTGTATGTCATTTTCAAAACAAGAGAAGAAATAATGCCTTAAACATATATGTGAAATCCATCTCCATCATATTTCTTAACCAGGTGCTTTCATATTTCACATACTTTTTGAAGAAGTTTTTTTGAACCTACTAGGTTTCCCTGCTTGTTTCTTTTTTTAATTAAAAGAAAGGTGCACCTACATTTGCACAAATTAACACCCATTGAAGAAAAGACAATTTGCTTCTATTTCCTATACAAGGACCTAGTACAAGGTTAAGAACGATGGCTTGTTTTCCCTAAACTGATTTTAGAAATAAGATTGCAAGACTAGAGCATGCCATGTTATTCCTCACTTTTTCCATCCTTCCATTAAACATCAATGGCCTTTCCACACATACCATACAAAAGTCAACAATAGCTACCCAAATGCATCAGTATGGGATACACCACCCCTAATAAACACAACCCAGCATTACATGCCTTATGTACATCTTAACTAAATCACAGGTTGCCAATACATTCATGTAATCCCAAACCATCTCACTTGAATTAAAATCATTGTAAAAGTTTATAAGGAAATTACAGATATGACTATGAAATCTGGAGTTCACTTATGCAAATAAGGCATGCAATTGTGAAATGCAACCCCATAGTATTTGAAATCCATAATTGTCAGATTATATATATCAAAATGCAGCATAGAAAGCATATTACCAGGGCCATTGCACCTTTCCCGAAGAATGCCCCCATGATCCTTGCTCTCATCCGAGGCTCCAGCCTCATCCACCAATCCACATATCCTTTCTCCCTCCAGAAGGCGTTTGCAGCAAGCCCAGCCTTCTCCTTCACACCCTTCCCAATTCTGACCGCCTTCCTCCCTCCAACTCCCCCTCCCCCTGCCGCCACCCATGACATTCGCAGTGCGATCTCCAACCTGTTGGCCAGAAACTCCTCGATCACGTAGTACCCCTTGGCATTAAGCCAGGGCAGCTCCGGGAAATCCTGGCACGCCAGCGTGGCCAGGTCCACTTCCCCGTCCCCGCAGCAGAGGAACCTCCCGCCAGAGATCTCGTCCATGGCTGCAACAAAGCCGTCGAGGTCGGCGAGGAAGGATTCGGCGACGGTGATCGCGTCCGAGCACCGCGACGACGCGGGGGAGGATGGGAAGAGGAGGGTGTTGGCGAAGAGGAGCGCCTGCGCCCGGGAGCCCGAGGCGGCGCGGGCGAGGAGGCCCCGGGAGAGGCGCGAGAGCACGGTTGGTTCCTCGGCCCCGCGCGCGGAGGTGGACGGGGACGAGGAGGAGTGGAGGACGAAGAAGGAGGAGTGGCCGCGGAGGCGGAGTCGGCGGACCATGGAGAGCAGCGCGGCAGCCGCAGCTGGGGAGAGGAGGGAAGCGGCGGCCGCCGCGCGCGCGGCGGGGAAGAGGGAGGCGAGCCACCGGAGGATCGCGGCGCGCGGTGACGAGGAGGCGCCGGCGGGGCTAGGGTTCGTGGCGGCGTGGTAGAGGGAGAGGTGCGCTGTGAGGGCGTCCATGAGCTCCTTCGTGGTGCGCGGCGCCGCGGCCATGCTGGGGAGCGGCCGCGTCGGGGCCGGTGGTTGGTCGGGACTCGGGGAATGGGGCGGGGGAGGAGTGGCCGCTGTGGTGGGCCTGGGCGTTCTTCCCGTTCTGGATTCCGGTCTTGGCTTGGTTTGCGGAGCAGTGTGGAGAGAGTTTTGCGTCGGAGCATGTATGTTTCTTAGTTTTTCCACATGAACACGCGTAATGTTTTTGCCATAGTGACGACACTGACAGGTGTGCCTGGGTTGTCATTCTTTGTAATCTGTTGGCGACAGTTCTGGACTTCTGGTTTACGCTTTATTCCCTTTTTATCGGCTTGTTGCTCTTGAATGAGGTCGGTTATATTCATAGTAGCATAACCAAGCATGTTCTTGGAAAAGAAGCATAACTTCCATAGCAATTTGTGGAGAAAGCAAAAGCCTTAGTTTTGGCTGAGCCGGTGAGGCGTATAGGATGATCAAAACCAATTGCAAGCAAATTTGACAATAGGGTCACACCTACGATAACAAAGTGTAAGTCTGCTAGTTAGACTTATAGTTAAAAGTTTGGCAATTTGCTGTTCCCAATTCCATCAGTTCCGAAAAAATGACAAGTTCCTAATTACTCCCTATATTTTAAGCTATAAATTATTTGAAAAGTTAAAGAATTTCACGTTTGACTAAAATTATAGAAAGAATTATAAATTTTTTGACATCAGATAGGTATATTATGCAAATATTATTGATAAAGAATTTAATGATACTTAGTTAGTGTCGTAAATGTAATTATCTCATCCTATAAACTTAGTTAAATTCAAATATTTTTTCTCTTCAAGATTAGTTAAATTCAAATACTTTTTCTCTCCAAGATTTTTGAAATGGCTTATAATTTAGGATGGATGGAGTAGAACATAGTTTTATATTTTTATGAAGGTAGGAACCGTAGGATTTCTCGTTGATCGACGAGCGACCAGAAGCTAGAAACTGAAAATATTGAGCCAGCCTTTTTAAGCTAATTACATTTTACTATAATTCACCATGAGTAAGTTATATGTCGTGTACCAAAAATCCGGCAGGTGAAGTAGAGTTAGTGTACATCAAGAATCCAAAATATGAACATCTTACAACAACAAATTTCACCCCTACAAGACTAGAGTTTACGCAGGGAGGGCGGCCGCCGGTGTGGCTGGGGAACTCTGTTCTCAACAGGGATCTCCACAAACTCAGAAAGAATCGCCCGGAACTCATCCCCGGTCACTGTTTCCTTCTCAATCAGCACCTCAACGATTTTGTCAATGGCCTCCCTGTTGTTTCTAATGTGCCTCAAAGCGATCTCGTAGGCCTCATCTGACAACTGCTTTACAGCCGAATCAATGTCCTCCGCAAGCTTCTCTGACATGGAGTTCCTTGCCATCATTCTCATGATGACGTCCCCACTCTGTGCTCCACCCTCCATCAGAGACCATGGACCAATTTGAGACATACCGAATGTTACCACCATCTGCAGAACCATTGTGATCTCAGTTCAATTGACAACAAAGATCAGTAGTACTAAAGGCGTAAAGCATTGAGACAAGATATCTACATATTGCTGTCAATTCTAGCAGACTCTACCATTTGACTTTGCAGCATAGTTTGGTTCTTAGAATTCATATATAGTCATCAGTCATAAACCACAAAATGGTTTTGTGATGACTTGCAATACATTTATGTCAACAAAATTGCAATGCGAAAGGAAGCATACCTGCTTGGCTAAGCCAGTAATTTGCTGCAAGTCACCAGCAGCTCCAGTGGTCACCTCAGGCTCTCCAAATATGACTTCCTCAGCAGCTCTACCACCAAGGCCGCCAACAATTCTGGCAAAAAGCTGCTGCCTGGAGATGAGTGTTGGGTCATCCATCGGGATAAACCATGTAAGACCACGAGCTTGACCCCTTGGAACTAAGGTAACCTTTTGGACAGGATCATGGCCAGGTGTCAAAGTGCTGCAAAGAGATTTCCAGAAACGAATGAGATTACGTACAAATTTGGCATGGAATGGTTACCAAGGAAATGGCATACAAAAGGCACTCCAATAACTCAGAAGTGAAGCCGCAAAGATACAATATGCTTTTTAGAGGGGAACATAGAAATAGGAAAGGAGCCACTTAGTACATCACAGCGGTGGGCAGTTCATTAAATATTAAGACAAAGTCATAGTACTCTATTTCAACATCAAATAATTTCCATTCATCTTCCAATTACCAGACATTTTAGACAAGAAATTTAGCAAGCCAGCTTTAGAAACCATAGTAGCACATGTATATACCTAAAGTAATTGAAATACATTAGAAATACTTAAAATGCAGATCAGGATATATGAGAAACCAATCAAAACCTAAATTAACCCAATCACAGTCCAATGTTAAGGCAAAGGAGAAAAGATCTGCAAAGAGGAAAAGAAATCCATCTCTTACCCGCAAATTGCATGCCCAACTTCATGGTAAGCAACAAGACTTTTGCTCTTCCCGTCTGTCATCACAGTCCCTTCCATACCAGCCACAATTCTGTCAATAGAATCATCAATCTCTTTTGAAGAAATTGCTGTCCTCCCCCTCCGTCCAGCCAGAATGGCTGCTTCATTCAGAAGGTTTGCCAAGTCTGCTCCACTGAACCCAGGTGTTCTCATTGCTATTACATCAAGAGAAACATCAGAATCAAATTTCTTGTTGCTACCATGCACTTTTAGAATCTCTGTCCTTCCACGTACATCAGGAACGTCGACAGAAACCTGTGTAACGAATTACAAGGCATACCCAAGATGTTAAGAACAGACCCAAATATTTCCATTAAGATCTAAGTGTTCAGGTACTGAATGAAAGATGAATCAAGCGGAAGAAAATGGACAGCTTAGTAATCTACAAAGGAAACAGCATGGGTGTTGAACCTTTGGCTACAAAAAGATTAGACTTAATTTTTGCAAGCAAGCAATAGACATATCTAAATGCAATGACGGATAGAATCCAACGAAAAAAACCAACCTGTCTGTCAAAGCGCCCAGGTCTAAGTAAAGCGGAATCCAAGATGTCAGCTCGGTTAGTGGCAGCAATAACAATAATTCCAGTGTTGCCCTCAAAACCATCCATCTCAGTTAGTAGTTGATTGAGAGTCTGCTCCCTTTCATCATTTCCACCACCAATACCTGTACCTCTTTGCCTTCCAACAGCATCAATTTCATCAACAAACACTATGCAGGGAGCATTCTCCTTGGCCTTCTTGAAAAGGTCACGAACACGGGAAGCACCAACACCAACAAACATCTCCACAAACTCAGAACCAGAAATTGAGAAAAATGGCACGCCAGCCTCTCCTGCAATTGCCTTGGCAAGCAAAGTTTTACCAGTCCCAGGAGGACCGACAAGCAGAACACCTTTAGGAATGCGAGCACCAACAGCAGTGAACCTTTCAGGTTTCTTCAAGAACTCAACCACTTCCATGAAGTCTTGCTTCGCTTCATCGACGCCAGCAACATCATCAAACGTAACACCAGTGTTGGGTTCCATCTGAAACTTGGCCCTAGATTGACCAAAACCAAGGGGAAAGCCAGGACCATTGGGTCCACCAAGGCCACCTTGTGCCCTTCTTGACAGCAGAAATAGTCCACCGATAAGGATAAGCGGGAACGCCAAATTTCCAATAAGGTTGAACAGAAGAGAACCAGAGTCCTCCTGGTTGCTATGAGCAGCAAAATCAATGTTCTTCTCCCTCAACTTCTGAAGAAGCTCCTGGCTTAGACCAGGAAGCTGCACACGGACTCTCTGCACGCGGTTGCCAAGCTCAGGAGAAATGGCCTCCACGATAGCAATTGTGCCATTCTCAAACAAATCAACCTTCTTCACTCTATCCTTGTCAAGATACTCAAGGAACCTCGAATAAGACATCCTCGAGGAGGAGATGCCTTGCTCATCAGCGAGAGCTTTCTTAGTGCCCAACAAGGTGGGCAGTCCAACTCCGAGGTTCCCAAGCGCAAGTTTTAGGAACTTCCTTCTGGCATCGCTGGTTTTGTGCTCCAAGGAAGCGGTCACTGACACCGGCCTCTGTGTAACACCACTCGAAGTAAGTGCTGAGAAGGGAAGCACCCCCTTTGCCGCAAGACTCATGGATGGCGGCGCCATCTTTGCTCACTGAAAAATTGACGGAGATATCGTCAGTGAGAGAAAAGAACAAGTGTTGCAAAGCAAAGAAAAAAGATGAGTCCATCTAGGAGTTTACTCTATCGTTATATATCATCGATTCAATTCAATTGAAATAAGCACACAGTTCAAGTATTTATGACCTTACTAAAGAGTATATGCAAAATCTCCTTGGATGAACTACAGGAACAAAAAAAAAATGATCCACAAGAAGTCAGTTTCCATTGAAGAACTACAGCTACTTCCACTGGCTACAAGCGCCCAAACCATTATATTTCTATTACTCAACTGCAAGTCAGCAAGCAACTGCAATCATGAATCATCAGCTTGCTAAAGTACGATCCTTAGTATACAGTAAACCGTCATACCTCGTCCGTGGAAATCGACAAACTAACTCAACAGAACAAGCTTACAAAAGATTCCTCTATCCTACTGGCAACGCATAGATTAGCTCCACGCACCGACACTCCTACTTCACCCCCGCCCCTATCTTCAAGCTTAAAGGACTCTAAACGAAGTCTAACCACACACGCTCTCATCACAAGCAAGCAAAATAAAAGCAACTTTTCAAAACGCAGAATCAGTTACCAAAACGCAGAAATCGAAGACGCGCACGCACGAACCTGTGTGTGAACCGGAGCCGGGAGGGGGGGAAGGAGGAGGACGGGGACGGGAGCGAAGCCAAGGAACTATAGGCGGGGTTGAGGGAGCGAGCGGAGTGTATAAGTAGGCGAGCACACTGAGAACGGGCGCAGATTTTTCTCCCCCTCACCGCTTGTTTGGACTCGTCAGGCTCTCCCCTGCTCCGGTGCGCGGTTGCGTGGGGATTGCTGTCTCGGGGAGGAAGGGAAGGGAAGGGGAGGGGGGTGCTGCGGCGGGGATGGGGCGACGTGGGTGGCTCGGCGGCCACAGCGTCGATAAGGAAGAGATGAGCCCACATCACATAGACAACGGGAGTTGGAGTAGACGACTAGACTAGCCCAGGTGTTGAGGCGGGTGAAATATCCGGAATTCCTACTGGTCCAAGTGCAAAAATGTCGGGGTTTTTTGGGGTGTGGATTTTGTGGCCGAAGTCCAAAAGGATTGGAGTTTGGGTCCTCTTTTTCCTCTGTCGTGGCTGCCGAACTCACGTAGGATTGGAAGGAGAACCACGGCAAAGCGCTAGTGGCTGCTAGCAGCATTGCTGTTTGTAACCCAGCCTCCCATTTCCTTATGTATGGCTTCAGAAACTTCTAGCTGTTTGTAGACGAATTCATGATTTCACGTTGCAACTTCTGTGTTTGGCTGGCATAAGTCACTCCATGTCTTGCACGCACCATGATGGATATATACCCCAACGTCTAAATATATACGGTGTCTCCATGTCTTATGTGATAGTAGCTTTGCTTGTAAAAATGTCTCCATGTCATGTGTAATAGTGGCTTTGCTTGTAAAGGCGTGGTTGGCTTAGGGCCTGTTTGGTTTAACCCACTAAAGTTTAGTGGTTCCTAAAGTTTAGTGTCTCTTAAAGTATAGTGGCATCATGTTTGATTCCACCCACTAAAGCACATGTCTCATGTACACTTTATCACTTTTAACTACTCTTTTGTGACTAAAAACTACTACACTTGAGTGGCCCCTAAACTTTAGTCAAGGTGTTTGATATTTTAGGAACTAAAGTGTAAACTTTAGTGACCTCTAACCAAATAGGCCCTTAGTCTTACACATACGGTTTCTAGAAGAGGGATAGACTTTAAGGTTGCCACAACGTTAGTTTTAACCGATACCGAAACAGGAGATAAAACGTCAGACATCGGGTAGCAACATTGCTGGGACCGATGTTGAAACTAAAAATGCTAGCACTGAGTCATGTTGGTTCCTCGATTTTGAATAAATAAAAAATATTTTTGTGCTTGTCATTGGTCTGAACCGGCACCCTACCTCTTCTACACCCTGAGTAGGAACACTGACAATTCTGAATACTGACAATTCTGAATACTTAAACCCTATATGTACGGTGAACCATTGATACTCACGGTGTGGTGGTCTTTCACAGATGCTAAACTAAAAATGCTAGCACCGAGTCATGTTGGTTCCTCGACATTGAATAAATAAAAAATCTTTTTGTGCTTGTCATTGGTCTGAACCGGCACCCTACCTCTTCTACACCCTGAGTAGGGACGCTGACAATTCTGAATACTTGGGTCTTGGGCCCTATATGTACGGTGAACCATCGATACTCACGCTGTGGTGGTCTTTGGTTTCTGGCATGGATGTGAGATGGTGTACACAGATGCTTTTTCAGCATCGGGAACATTGTGACTAGTCTAAGAAAAATGTAGAGAGGAGTTGAAAGCGACATGTGCATGGTAGAGAAAAAATGTAGGGTTTTCCAACAATGGAAGTCTAGCGTTCTCATCTCACACATGTCTAGATGGAGAGCTACTTTTTGCCTAGACTAACATATATGTATGCCCGCGTTAGAGTTGCCCTTATTAGTTGTCACGACACCGGTGCACATTTTTCCGAATATACCACACAATCCACGAAAGTGATTGATGTGTATTGTGAGCGAGAGCGAGAGAGGATGGTTTTATAACTCATGTTGGTCTAAATTATAAAACGTTTGACTCTTTTTACCAAAAATTTGATCACTCGTCTTATTTAAAATTTTATGTAAAATGTCACTTCCTTTATCGTGGCTTGTTTTATTAATAAAAGTTTGTTAAAATTGACCTAAATTTGATTATGTTTATAAATTTTTTTGAAGTAATGTAAAAAAAAAGTCAAACTACTTATAATAATCCATACATCCTACATGAACAACACAGTTTTGCCATCAACCTCAGCCATTAGGCGGCCCTCAGCTGCACAGCAGGAAAGCTTTATATCTCTTCGAACTAATGTTACAAGTAACTTGTATCGACAATCTAGCTAAACATGCGTTTATATCACCTAAAAACATGTGTTTATTCATTGAACTAAGTGAGATCACGTAAAAAAGAAAATTTATCTATAAATCTAAACCAAAGAATATTTAAGGAGCAAAAGGGAAATCATCCGAGTACTAGCCACTAGCTAGTGCATATTTCGGCGGGTAAAAGTCACTATTTAACTCTCTCGAGGGTCATTTACAACTGGTACTTGCCTTCAGGAGGGGAGTTGTAATTTTTGCTATTCAAAACCTTCATATATTCCTGGAGTTTGGAACATGTGGTTTGTAAAACGTCGTTCAGGTTAACACAAAGGGCTACTCTAGACAACAAAGTGTTGAAATTAGATCTCCTACCGTTTAGGCCCAACGGCCTAACGGGCTCTAGGTCTGCGCCTTGATCGGGGGCGTCCAACCTTGTGGTTGGTGGACCCCCGTCGCACAGCGCTATAAAGATAAGGTGGGGGCCGGGGCGCTATAAAGATCTAGAGGGAGCGCTGCCAGTGGCGGGAAGTGCCACCGACGCCGGCGAGCACCCAGTGCACCGGATGACGACTGACGCGAACACCGACGCTACTCTGACGCCCATGGCCGACGGCAGCTCCAACCCCAACACCGCTGCCGCCACTGCAACTCATCCGGTTGATGGATCCGGTCTGTGTTCCACCTCTCTCTCTCTCTCTACTCTTCTCTATGCATGAACCGCACACTATCTACCTACTCGAACTCCACTGGATCTACCTCCTAGACGATCCTAGAATCTAACAATGGTATCAAACGCCTCCTACGGAGGGGATCCACTTAGATCAGAGCCTAATCGGCTCCACCGATCGAAACCCTAACCCTAAATCTCAAGAACAGAGAAGGATTACGGAGAAGAACAAGAACGAACATCGGATCGACATGAACGAAAATCGAATCGAAACCCTAACTACACAAGGAAAACCGATCCGAATCAAAATGAACTAAGAACACCGAAACTTACCTTGACTCCGTGCGCGTGAGCAGCACCGTCACAGAGCCGCTCGACGGCGGCGCACTCAGCCGTAGGGCGAACGCGCGCGCCGACGAGGGGTTCCGCGACGGCCCTGTGTTCCTCTCCGGCCGCTCGGACTCGGCCGCTCCGGCCTCTCCCTCACACGAACAGAACACCGCAGCTAGCCCGCTCGACGGCGGCGCGTCCACTCCTCGGTGGGCGCGCGCACCGACGAGGAGGCCGGCGGCAGCGGCGCTGCCTTCTCCTCTGGCCGGTTCCTCTCGGCCGCCGTCGCTCTCGCTCTCCGTCTCATGCGGCGCGGGGAGAAAGGGAAGGGAGAGGGAATGAAATGAACTAGGGTTCGGGGGGGAGCCGGCCGATTGGCGGTTTTGATCCCGCGAAATGAACGCGCCGCCGTCCGATCTGCGTTGACCTGAATCCGACGGTCGGCGGCCGATCCGAGCCGGCTGGGCCACTTTGAGCCCAGGCGGGAGGGCTCTTTCCCGGCCCAGGCCCACGTTGCGGCCTGGGGGAGAAGGGGAGTCCCGCGCGCGCGGCCGACTGGGCCGTTTTGGCCTCTGGGCCAATTTGTTTGCCCCAAACCGCAAACTGAACAGTGCATTTTTCCATTTTTTTTTCTAGAAATCAAATGAAATTGATATTTGAATGAATTTGAAATGAAATTTGATGAATTGTTTCTCTGATACAAATTTTTTATCCAACGATAATTTTTTGTTTAGAGAACAATACAAATTAAATTTTCTGGAAAATAAGATTATGAACCATATTTAATTGTTTCCGCTGCGAAGAAAATATTGAATTTCTCTCTTAATTAAATTTGAACCAACGGGATAATTTAATTTTGAGCAAATTATGAATTCTTTGAAATTTTGATGAAATTATAGTACTGTTATTTTCTGACCAACGTTGTTAATAACATTATTATAATGAATTGCTATGCATTTATTTTACTTCTGCCCAACGGTGATGTATAAATTTTGCATAGAGAAATTGTATGTTTTAAATTTGACCAACGTTGAGTTAAGGCATGCAATTTTATGATGAATGTTTCTCACTTTTCTTTGGACAAATTTCAGGAGTTAAAGGAATGATGAACATAAACAACATTCCTCCGCTCAACGATACCAACTACCGTGTGTGGCAGGAGAAGAACGAGTTGGAACTTGCATGGGCAGAGATCGATCTTGCCATCACTTCACCGTGTCCTACTATTCCAGAGGAACCGGAGAAGAGAACTGATGAAACTGACGAAGCATTTCACGTCCGAAAGCGTGACTTTGCTGAAATCAGAATGAAATATGATATTGAACACAGGCGTTGGATTCAATCCAATCGAAAATGCCTGTTGGTGGCGAAAGCCACCATTGAAGACCAAATCCGAGAGTCCATCCCAGAATGCATCACCGTCATTGACTACCTTGAAAGGGTAAAGAGTCAGTTTACTGGGTCTTCCAAGGCCACAGCAAGCACCATGATACATAAACTTGTATCTAAGAAATACAATGGTGGTGGTGTGCGTCAGCACATATTGAAAATGAACACAATGGCAGCAAAGTTAAAGACAATGGATTTGGGGATCAATGACAAGTTCCTCATTCACTTGGTCTTTCTTTCTCTGCCAAAAGAATTCGAAACCTTTGCTGTGAACTACAATATGGTGCCTGAAAACTGGGACATTGAAAAACTCATTGTAATGTGTGTCCAGGAGGAAGAGAGACTAAAGTCCGCACAGGGTGAATCAGCTCATCTTGTCAAGGACAATAAAAGAAAAAAAATTACAAGAAACCACAGGGGAAACCCCAGTGGAATAAAGGTTCTCCCTCCAAGCCACAAGAAAATGCAATTGCAAAGGGAAAAGAAAAGGACTCTCAGGATGAGGACTTCAGAAAATATGGCAATGCTGAAAAAGACCAGTGCAAGGAATGCTTCAAGAGAGGACATTACAAGAGAGATTGTTCTGTCTACCTGAAAAAGCTACTAAAGAAAGGTGATGATACTATCACATTTATAGATGAATCCCTGTTTTTATGTTATTCGAACACCTCTTGGTGGATTGATTCAGGTGCAACAATTCACGTTTCGAATTCTTTATAGGGGTTAAGTGGGAGGAGAACCCTGCAAAGAGGAGAAAGAACGATTAAAGTTGCGAATGGAGTACAAGCTGGAGTTGAAGCCATTGGCGATCTAGCTCTAGAATTAAAAGATGACTTTGTACTTAAGCTTAGAAATGTACTCTATGTTCCCTCTTTGCGTAGGAATTTAATAAGTGTTTCAAAACTCGATGATGATGGATTTGGCTATCATTTTGCTAATGGCAGATGTGAAATATTTGATAATAATGATAAGTGTGTTGGTCTTGCCTTCCGACAAGACAAGCTTTATTTATTATCTCTTGCTGAGAATGTGAATCATGAATGTGATGTTGTGAATGTCTCTCAATCTACAAATGAGAATAAGAAGCGGAAGAGAAATGAAAGCGTCTCTTCGAAGCTATGGCATTGTCGTTTGGGCCATATTTCGAGGGGGAGAATAGAACGCTTAGTGAAACAATCGATTCTTCCGCACTTAGAATTCTCCGATTTAGAACAATGTGTTGATTGCATTAAAGGAAAATATGTTAAGAAAATAAAGAAAGATGCTAAACGAAGCACGAGAGTATTAGAAATAATCCACACAGACATTTGCGGTCCATTCCCAATGAAAAGCGTGGATGGTTATGATTCATTCATAACATTCACGGATGATTACTCTCGTTATGGCTATATTTATCCGATTAAAGAAAGAACAGAAGCATTGGATAAATTTAAGATATTTAAAGCCGAAATTGAAAATCAACACAACTTGAAAATAAAGATAGTCCGATCAGACTGTGGTGGAGAGTATTATGGGCGACATACCCCGTATGGCCAAATTCTAGGTCCCTTTGCAAGGTTCCTACAGGAAAATGACATAGTCGCTCAATACTCCACACCGGGGGAGCCTCAGTAGAATAGAGTGGCTGAAAGAAGAAACCGTACCCTAATGGATATGGTGAGAAACATGATGAGTTACTCCACACTACCGGTTGGTTTATGGATGGAGGCACTGAAAACCGTCATTCATATACTTAATCGAGTATCAAGCAAGTCGGTGCAGAAAACACCATATGAATTATGGACAGGAAGAGAACCCTCACTTAAGCACTTACGTGTGTGGGGTTGTCCAGCTGAGGCAAAGGTTTTTAACCCAAATATTGGAAAGTTAGACTCCAAGACTGTCAGCTGCCATTTCATTGGCTATCCAGAAAGATCGAAAGGATATCGATTCTATTGTCCTGATAGATACACGAAATTTGTTGAAACAAGACACGTTGTGTTCTTGGAGGATGACATGATCAGGGGGAGCAAGGTAACACGTGAAATTAGACTTGAGGAGAAGCGGGTACATGTACCTACTCCGATGGTTGAAGAACCATTCTTTACGTTACCTGCTACCGATGTTGCACCAGCAGAACAGGACGCTGTGATGACAACGCCTGTTGTGAGTTCTCCCACAGCGACAACAGATGAACAAGAGGAACCTGTCCATCAGGAGCCTGTAGAACCAAATGTCTCTTATGAGGAAGAACAACAACTGCCCATAGTGGACCAAGTGCCAGAGGCCCCTAGAAGGTCTCAAAGAGCTAGAAGGTCAGCAATTCCAGATGATTATGAAATTTATGAAACTGAAGAATTCCATATGGAAGATGACCCTATAACTTTTGAAGAAGCCATGAGAAGCGAACACTCATCAAAATGGTTTCAAGCCATGAAAGATGAGATGAAATCTATGAACACCAACAAGGTTTGGGTTCTAGAAAACATTCCTAAAGGAGCTAAGAAAGTAGGCTCCAAATGGGTCTATAAGACGAAATATGACTCCCAAGGGAATATTAAAAGACACAAAGCGCGACTTGTGGCTAAGGGTTTTACCCAAAGAGAAGGGATTGATTACAATGAAACTTTTTCCTCAGTTTCTTGTAAAGATTCTTTCAGAATTATTATGGCACTTGTGGCTCACTATGATTTAGAATTACATCAGATGGATGTAAAGACCGCATTCCTAAATGGGGATTTGGATGAAAATGTCTATATGGGACAACCAAAAGGTTTTGTCGTAAAAAGAAAGAAAATATGGGATGTCGTCTGAAAAGATCCATTTATGGTTTGAAACAAGCTTCGAGACAGTGGTACTTGAAGTTTGATAAAACTATAAAGGGTTTTGGGTTTAAAGAAAATGTCGATGACAATTGTGTCTATGTGAAATTTAAGAATAAGAAATACATATTCCTGATCCTATATGTAGATGATATCTTACTTGCTAGTAGTGATGTCAACCTACTATTGGAGACGAAGAAATTCTTGTCCTCGAACTTTGATATGAAAGATCTCGGTGAAGCTTCGTTTGTCTTGGGAATTGAGATTCATCGAGATAGAAGAAAAGAGGTATTGGGATTATCGCAGAAGGCATACATAGAAAAGGTTCTGAAGAAATTTAGTATGCATGCGTGTAGTCCATCTCCTGCTCCGATTGTTAAGGGCGATAAATATGGGGAACATCAGTGTCCCAAGAACCAATATGAAATTGATCAAATGAAAGTGGTACCGTATGCTTTGGCAACTGGAAGTTTGCAATATGCTCAAACGTGTACTCGCCCTGACATAGCAGATATCAAAAGAATCCAGGAATTGAACATTGGAAATTAGTGAAGAAAGTCTTGCGTTATTTGCAAGGTACGAAAGGTCTCATGTTGACATATGAAAAATCTAATTCCCTGCACGTAGAGGGGTATTCAGATTCCGATTATGCTGGAGATGAAAGAAAATCCACATCGGGATATATCTTTACTCTTGCTAAAGGAGCGATATCATGGAAAAGTTCGAAACAAACAGTGACTACATCTTCGACAATGTATGTCGAGTTTGTAGCTTGTTATGAGGCCTCGGGGCAGGTAAATTGGTTGAAGAAATTTGTACCCGGATTGAAAATAATTGAAAGTATAGAAAGACCGATGTGGTTGTATTGTGATAACAATCCAGTAGTAGAATATACTCACAACAATAGGTCAAGTGGTGCTGCCAAACACATTGACATAAAGTACTATGTTGTGAAAGATAAACTTCGGGATCATATCATAAATCTTAAGCATATACGAACAGAAAAGATGCTAGCGGATCCGCTCACAAAAGGCCTTCCACCTAGTGTGTTCAGAGGACACATAGCCGGCATGAGTTTAAGGGAGAGCCTATGATTCCCGAAGAATAAGAAGGGCTCAGAATAATGAAAAGTTTATTTCTAAAATAGAAAGGTGTGTGATAGCTGTTAGTCTAATGACATGAATTGTTATGACGATGAAGCATGCTCTATATACCGATTTGTGATGAAATTGAAAAGAATTGGAATATTAAACTCAAACGAGAATTGAAGAATAAAAAGAATTGTGTGAGATCTAAGGAGAGAATGTTGGAATTAGATCTCCTACCGTTTAGGCCTAACGGCCTAACGGGCCCTAGGTCTGCGCCCTGATCGGGGGCGCCCAACCTTGTGGTTGGTAGACCCCCATCGCACAGCGCTATAAAGACTAGGTGGGAGCCGAGACACTAGGCACGTCTCACGAGGTTCACCTGGCCGCCGCCAACACTCCACCGACATCTAAACCCTAACCGATCTAGAGGGGGCGCTACCAGCGGCGGGAAGTGCCACCGACGCCGGCGAGCACCCAGTGCACCGGATGACGACTGACGCGAACACCGACGCTACTCCGACGCCCATGGCCGACGGCGGCTCCAACCCCAACACCGCTGCCGCCACTGCAACTCATCCGGTTGATAGATCCGGTCTGTGTTCCACCTCTCTCTGTCTACTCTTCTCTATGCATGAACAGCACACTATCTACCTACTCGAACTCCACTGGATCTACCTCCTAGACGATCCTAGAATCTAACACAAAGATCGCGATCGCATCATCACTGTATGACAGATTAATGCACACTGACAACAACTTAACTGCCGCTGCTTTCACAAGAACAGCTGTCTGCTTTGGTTTTTCTTATATATATGTTCTTCCCACGACATGTCATCCTCAGGTCCCGCTTATAGCATCACCAGAAGGATGTAAGGCAGGTAAGACGTAGCCCCTGGCGTACATTCCCTTGGATATGTTGATACAAAACTGAATTAAACTGTAAACAGTGCCTTCATGCTTCATTTGCTGCGCTTCAGATCATACACAACACACGCATCTGCTGCAGTTTTCATCTGTACCCAAGAAAATACATGGATGTCAAACTTTTATGAGCTTCTTATTGAATTCACTATCAAATTGCATTATGAGAACCATGTAGAATATGCAAGTGCAGCACAGCAACAGTTCTAACACCCTATACCGATCTAAAATCAGCTATTTAGATATACTCTTGTAATGACATGATTCTAAATGCATGCAAATGTGTATATTGCAATAAGCTGCAGGTAAATTCAAGCACCAATACCTGTATAACGTTGGTAACTTGTTTTACTGCCCAGCCAAGTAGAGTGGAAATAAACACCAAGACTATGACGGGACTTTGGTTCAGGACACCTTTGCATACCTATTAAAATGTTATGAATACAGAAATGTCAGATGCTAAATAACTCGCATGCCAACTAGAAATGGCAACGTATAGAAATGATGCAACTTCTTACACTAAGCAAGCTTGTTGACTTCTCATCAGCAAAGAGAAAGAGGATAATATATAAAACCTGTAAGTTTAGTCAAAAGAAATACTTTAGAGGGTGAAATATAAAGGAGTAAAATTTTGCTGTATGTGCTGAGATATTATTCAGTCCACAATACAAAGTTCAACTATTAATTTTCTACATTTGGATGAATTTAAACTGCACAGCAGGATCACGAATCTTGATGATAGCACAAAGTATGAGCGATGGCATACCTCGCAAGACACACAGCAGAAGGCCATGAATGGCCTGTACCCATAATATAATTTCAAAAGCCAATTGCCTGTGTGTTTTACATCCTTGTGGCTAGTCTTACCTGACAAGAAAGAACTAGTATAGAAAATATGTCATTACATAGTTAGCAAATAATAAAAAAGTAAAAAAATGATTTGAACACGAGAAACTCTTGAATAGAACACATGCATCATGAAACCATCAGATAATTATAGAAAATGAAAACAAAACACACAACGCCCCGGCCCCTACATCCTCCTTACGCGACACGGGCGGCGAAAATCTTCCCAGCCGCCGTTGCTCCTCCCCCTCGCCGCCACTAGAGGCAGCTGCCAAGGCGCCCGCACAGCAACCAAGGACAGCGCCAGCGAGGATCTCGTGCCTCGCCCATGCTGCAAGGGGCACGTGTCTGGCATGGGGTGGCTATCACCGACATGAGGGAGCTCCTGCACGGGCGCATACATGCTTTGAAGTCGACCAGCCGTGTGACTCGCCGGCTGCGCACCGACTGGAGGGGCGCGCTTGCTCCTCCTCCGGCCGCTTCCTCCTCTTTCCCCTCGCTCAGTCTTCTCGCGGGTGCCTTGCAGCAGCCAGTCGGTGGCTCCTTGGCCCAAGTTTCGGTAGCCGAATGACCGAATGACATGGAGGCAAATCCTCCCACTGCCACACCCACACTGGATCCACCACCGCGAGCGGAAGCTGGATGAAGCTACATTTTTCAGCTCCTCTCTCTCCCCTCCTCTTAGCGGGAAATCTGAGGCTTCATTGTTGAAGCGAACACACAGATGGCCGTTTGGTAGGAGAAGCTGTTTTTTAGCTTTGTGAAGCAGGCAATAACCCCTAACAAACAGGACAGGCATCACCTACAGGATCCTACACCGCCTGAATAGATGCTAGTCCATGTGGGGCATTTCTGCTTGTCTGCAAGCCTTGGGTTTTCGATGAAGCCGAGCTCTATCTAGTTTGCTACTTTCTTGCGACGTATCTCTGATTCTGCTAGAGCGGATATGCTGTGGTGAAGTCGGAGCTGCTTTGGTTGTGGGGTGCAACAAAGCTTAGCAACGATGACCCACTGCATTTTTTTTCTCTGGAGGTCAAAGTTGGTTGCGAGTGGCTGGTTGCGCAACATGGCGACATGTTATGATGTTTGCTGTGGGAAGTCAGACCTGCTTATCGCTGGCTTGTGAATTGACATAAGCTCGACAACGATGACGTGCGGTGGCCTCTGTCGTTTGTGTGTCACCTCTGGGTGTAAGTGGGTTGCTTAGGGTTGTCATGTCTAGATGTTATGATGTTTTCTGTGGGAAGTCAGAGCTGTTTATCACTAGCTTGTGAATTGTGATAAGCTCGGCGACGATGATGTGCTGTGGCCTCTGTCGTTTGTGTGTCACCTTTGGGTGTAAGTGGGTTGCTTAGGGTTGTCGTCTACATTGTCATGTCTAGGGTTTTTGCTAGTTTTCCTTTAATAAAACTAGAAAACAAACAGGGAACTTGAAAGAACTGAACAAGTGAACAAAATGGTAGAGGAAACTGACCTGTACATTTGAAACCAGTGGCTCGTAATATCCAACCCGAGCAGTATCAAAAAGACTAAACCAGGTCTGCAACAATGTTTGCAATTAGGATTTGTACCAGACATTGAGATTCAAGACAAATCAATACAAACTCTTCTGCTTTCGATACCTGTAAAACTGGGAGAGAAGGGCCAACAAACAAGCAGTGCTAACCCTGAAGAAGAGCAATGTGAGCTGTGAAATTATTTCAGTCTGTACAATGTATTCACCCTGCATATCAGAGTTTAAAGATTTATTCAAGGAGTACCTATCTGTAACCATGTCCAACACAGCTCCAAATGTTGATGCTGATTCATACAATGAGATAAACTGATCAGATAATTTCATAACTTAACAGATAGATTACATAACATGGGGGAAAAGAAAAGGAAAAGGAGATTTAGCTGAGATCAATCTTTTCCACATAACCAGTTGAATGTTGGTCTCCAGCACACAATGCAACGAAATTTAATTATAGCAAAGATGGGTATTAACCTTCTTTACACAAGGACAGGCTACATGACTAGAACACAGGGGGAATGTGAAGTATTACCTTGATTAAACTTCCGTGCAAACCAACCATCCACACCATCAAGGACAAAGCTAGCATGTTTCAAAAGATGTTAGAACAACGTACATAAATCATTAGCAAGCACAAGTAGTCCGCAGATATAAGACACTCACCTGATGAAGTACAGGACAGCAAAGAGAGCCTTGTTGGAATAGCAAACCGCAAATGCAATGAAATTTATGATGATCCTAAAATACCCTGTGTGATGACAATTCCTGGAAGTTTAGTCACATAGGCTTCTGCTTTTCATCCATGCTAAAAGCTGTAAATGAACATATTGCCTTGTTGGTTAAACTATATATCCTCTGCTAAATTTATGGTTTCTTTTGTGTAGCTATTCTTGAGCAGCAAAGTGGCAACAAAACTAAAATGCAGCTATGTAGATGGTGCTTCTACATAGCAAAGTGGCAACAGAACTAGAAATCAATGACAGAAAATAGGCAAGTCCAGTTGCGCATGTCATTACTCATTAGTGCAATTATCCAGACTTGTTGAGATGTAAGTCAGAAAGAGTATAAATATTATAAGATAGGTTTTGGAGCAGCAAAATAGCATGTCAACAGGTAACTGTCCAGAGGCGTACCGATAATGTTAGGGATGTAAAGATAAACTGATGGCATTTTGCCAGAGGACAATTGTGCCACAGAAGATCAGGAGTAACCAAGAGCTTGAAGACCGGCAGTTCCGCCCTTAAATTGGTAGCAGTAAACTTAATGGGATTCCTGTCAGATAAGTATATCATTTATATATTGATCCAAAAAAATATATAGTTTTGATAAGGAAATTATAGTACGAGTCCAATTAACGCATAGCTACTATAGCCCTTTTATCTTGTACAAACAAAAAAAACACATATTTTCATGTCCCCAACGCACTGCAGGTAAAAAAAAAAAAAAAAAAAAAAAAAAAAAAAAAAAAAAAAAGCGGAAGATGGAGCACCGGCGCTTCGAGGAAGATCGGCCCGTTTGGTAGCGATTCTTGAGCAGCTTCAGGAGCTGTTTTGGGCACCTCGCTACCAAACGGGTTCAAATCAACCAGCTCCACCGACGAATCTCCGCAAAACGCGCTGAGAGAGAGCTGCGAGAGATGGAGGAGCTGAAAAAAGTAGATCTCACCGGCTCCTTCTCCCTTCTCACGCAGGATGGACGCCCCTGCCCTTGGATCCACGCGCTCACGCGCGTAGCTGGCGACGGAGAAGAAGCCCGGCGGCCAGGAACAACGGAGGGAGGCGGGACGGCGCGAGATGCAGGGCGGGAGGGGCGGAGCGTAGCAGGCGGATGCGCGCCGTCGCTCGGCGGCGCGACGGGAGGTGTGGGGGCGGAGAAGAAAGGTCGTGGTGCTCGTGCGCGACAGCGCGAGCCGCGGATTGCAGGTGTTCTCTCCCGAGACCGAGAGCTATCGGTGGGCCAAGGAAAAGAACAAAATAAAGTCATGTCCCTTTGAAATTCTAAGAC